>PQWD01009354.1:0-126265 GCA_019425675.1 Leucinodes orbonalis
CTTCGTTCCCAAATGCAAAAAAACTGATTATTATTTTTACGTCTGCTATTATTTTCCATATAACATACTCTACCAATGTCGCGTATTTATTTTTGGAATACGTTAAAATCATAAACAACAAGTTCATCAATAGTCATAAAATAACACGAGGGTTCGTGTGGCTATTGTCACAGTAAGTGACAAATGACGAATGCAAATGAAGTTTTGGATTCAAAAGAGATGCGCCTGCGCATTGTCATACTGAATGTATTCCTGAACCCAAATGACAATAGTGTCGCGTCTCAAGCCCTCCTATTTGAATTGATCATGACTTATGTTGAGTTATTTGTGGACCTTCGGAAATATATTGATCGTGAAGATATTTTATTGTTAGATAATTTTATATGCGTACAAATAGAAAAAACTTTTTTTAAATAAGTACAGTCAATAAGTTCTTATTTTTTTATACAATTTTTTTTAAAGTTTGTAATGAGTGTGATTCTTTCAAACGTTACCGAATTATTTTCGTCTGTAACGACCATCGAATTTATGATTGATTCCCTTTTTTACAAAAATCATAAAAACATATGACAAACGTACCTATTATTAAAAAGAAATCAGCAATGATTGAATTGTGTCCGCCGCTACACATTAATTGAAATACACTTTAAATTAAAGCAGGAGGGTTTAAAGTTGAATATGTTCTATATGAATGTTTTATTCTGGTTTGTCAACAATAAAAAGTGAAAGGTCGCATACGCAGGGCGCGCGCGCATTGTCACCTTGTGATGGATTGCTGTCACAGTCATACTATACAAATGTAAATTATTTAATATCCTAAATTTCAGTACGTATGCCCTGGCAGTATTACAAATGGGGTTTCCGACTATCCGTTAAGTTTGTAAAAACAAATATCTGTAAGAATAATCTTTGAGTTGCAAATCAGAAGAGAATTTAAAGTAACAAAAAATATTGCAATATCTCAAAGTCTTCATATATTTATTTAAATCATAATAGATATTTTCAAATAAGGCCCATAAAGAAGACGTATGATATTAAATTCTACCACTGGTTCGGATTATTGTTGACTGTTGTCCACTGAGAAAAGCAAGCAAGGAACTTAGTACTCTTTAAAAAAAAGTTTTTTAACTAAGCTGTTTTGATATAAATCAAGTAAAATATGTATAGAAATCGTAACACTTTCAAACAATAATACAAAAATTTTTAAACAATATTATTTTTATAAAATTACAAATTTAAGAAAATTGAATCCAGCAAATAAAAATGTTATTAAAATATAATAGTAATTAATTTTATGCATTTAAATAATGCAAGAATGCAACTTGCAAGAATAGTTAAACACTGCCTTCGTGGTCTGGTTGAGTGATAATTGCGTGATAATAATAGAATCACTTTCTACGACTTTTTCCAGTTTGGCGAGACCTAAGAGAGTTATTAATTTTATCTAAATGTTTTAAAGTGAAGCTGAAGTGAAGTAAGCTATTTAGCTTTCTAAATGATTTTTATAAGTTTTATTTTTAATGAATTAAAAACTACTTAAAAAAATTGTACATTAAAGAACGACCACATGTAAACACAAGTCGAGTTCACTGACCCATTTCTCCCTTATCATGTGCATATTCAAAATATTGTTTCCACATCTCCGCCCAATCGCTAGAACGCCCGGTGCAAACGTCACAACTCGGTATTTTTCACCTTTTTTTGTACAACTAATGGAAGGGTTGTCACACAATGGGCGAATTGCGTTACATTTATTTTTTGACGAGCCCGTCGCATGATAGTTGGGACTTTTTCAAACCCAGTGGGCCGACTCAACTGACACCATTCAAAAAATGATCGATGGAACTAATTAATTTTGCCGTGCGCGTGCTCCTCAATGAACCTGGACACTTGAATTAAAAATGAAAATTGTACCTTTTCGCTTTCTATTGTCAGTTTGCGATGACAAAAGAATGAATCTTTTTGAAATTTGGGCACGCGTTCTACCAGTACATTAATACAAGTACGCCTTTTGAATTTCCGAATTTCATTGTAGGAATATGAGAGAAACGGTTTACGTAATTAAATTTGTATTATTAGCACAGCTAGTTGAGTTTCAGATGTTATAGCTTTAAAAAAAGAAGCCCTTACCTATTATAATTGTCCTCAACTTAAATTATAAGGTCACTTAATGTATGTGGAAACAAATATTGTGAATGAGTCAGGCAATTAAAAACTAGTGGCACTGGCCTGATACTTTTATGCTACAAATTACGGCAGATTACGTAGTTTTATAATAAAAAGAACTCAATATGAGCTCATTTTCATATTGTATGTCAAAAATAACTTCATAATTGTTTAAGAAAGAGGTTTCTTAGTATGGATTAGTATGGGTTTATTCAAACAAACATGTCAGCTTACAGAAAGGTCCAACACGCCGACAAGTCAAAAAAAACGGTCGTCACAACAAATATTGAAAATAAATTAAACTAAGAATAATAATAAATAAAATTTAGAATACAATAAATGCTTAGATTATGTCAATTGAATAACAACACAAATAAAAAGGTTAAATAAATGTGTAGTCAAATTTATGAAACAAATGTCATTTTAAATAATAAAATTAAGAACATTTTAAGACTAAAATTTATAATTACTTTTGGCAAGGAATTCATACGTAGATACTAATAAATGTCGCAAACCATAAAAAAATAGGTCGATGGAGTCGCATTGAGCGAGCATGTCTGCTATCAGTCGAAGTGCACGTGCTGTAGGCGCATGCGCAGCGTGTGCAGTGTGCGCGACGGGCAAGAGCAACAGGCGCGGCCGTCTACGACTTGCAATTTGTCCACTGGCGCCATGTGACATGCGGAAGGGGATTGCCAGGCACACACGGCCCACTACATCTGGACTATCAATCCTGTGATACATGATAGAAAGGTAGTGTATCACAAGCAGGAGTTTCCTTCTTAGAGCAAGGGTATCTAAGCCGACCATACCGTAAACAAATAAAGAAGGATAAAGATATGGATAGTATGCGTAATGCTTTTTGTATAGCCAACGTGCAAATTTCTTTTGCAACTTTTCTAATATCAGACAATATTTTACCTCACGGGGATCCCAAATTACAGCGCCGTATTCCAGTTTACTTCGCACATAGGCATTATATAATGTGAGACCTACAGCGGGGCTCCTAAACTCGGAACATGTTCTTATAACAAAGCCCAGCAGTCGGCTCGCAGATCGAGAAATATTCATTATGTGCTTATGAAAATCCATTTTGCTGTCCAATGTTACGCCTAAGTCTTTGATTTCGTAAACTCGTTCCAAAGGAGTGTCAAATAGTGTGTTTCAGTATAATTGTAGTCCGTTTTCGGGAAAAAGTGATCATTTTGCATTTTGTGGTATTAAAGCACAGACGATTAGCTTCACTCAAGCAGCCACCCTATTAATGTCACTCTGTAAGACATCCGAATCCTCTTGTTACCTATAGCTAGATATAATTTGAGATCATCTGCGAATAGGAGGTACTTTGCGAATCTGACAGAGTCTGGCAAATCTTCACCATTATAAGAAAGAGTACAGGACCTAGAGTGCTTCCTTGACTTATTCCGGACCTAGTGAAGAACACGTCAGACTCACAGTTCCCCAACCTTACAAATTGACGACGATCTTTAAGGTAGCTGGCAAAGATCGCAGGAAAATCTGGACTTAGCCTACCTTGATAACTTTCTCAACAATATATCGTTGTCTATCCTGTCAAAAGCTTTCCGGAAGTCAAAATAAGCCACATCTACTTGCCTCCCAGAGTCCATTACCATAGAAACATAGTCCACCAGGTTCACAACAACGTCGTGTCGTTGGAAAAAAATATTCCCAAATTTTGCCTAAAATTTATTTGATGATGAAATTGTTAAAGATTTTCTAGAATATTGTCATAATTGCCAGCCTATAATGCCCCAAGACACAGGTCTTAATGGACACCATAGCGTGGGGAGTTAGGGCCATAACTCACCACGCGGACCAAATGCGGATTGGTGGTTGATCCTAAGGCTGTAGCTGGGACTGACGGCTTGACGTGCTTTCCGAAGCATGCAATCATCTTTCTTTTCGGACAATTAGGTGATTCAGCCTGCAATGTCCTAATCAAACTAGGACAAATATCACAAAATAATGTTTCCCGTGGGATTCGAATCCACGACCTCCGGGTCTCGCAGCCTAATATCTCCATCCATCATAATTACTTCAATAAGTACTCTCCCCTAATAATTTACACGCAAGCCGATCCCTAGCAGTTGTTATTCATAAGCTAGCCGCCACCTTAACGGTAACGTAAATCAATTTCACTGTTTCCCCCTCATCGTCCATTTATATATATATATATATATATATATATATATATATATATATATATATATATATATATATACATATATATATATATATATATTATAATATATATATATATATATATATATATATATATATATATATATATATATATAACATAAATAAATGGACGATGAGGGGGAAACAGTCATAAATATGCAACTTATTACTTTTTTGTAAATTTAAAATATATTTTTATAATTACATCGGAAGGAGTTTAATGAAGGACACCCTTGTAAGGGCGGTGGGATATTATTCCAGCATTTCGTGGCAGAATACGAAAACTGCCACGGAATGCTGCAGTGCTGTGTGTTTGGGCAATACAAGAGTGTGGCAATCCTAGCTCGTTTCGAAAAAGTGAGTTTGCTGAACAGATAAGGAGGCGGTTTCGTTCGACTATGTTAAACAAAAGACACGCAAAATGAAGAGCCCGCCTGGACTCCATATTCAAAAGATTCCCTTTATTGAGAAATTGAGTAATAATAAAATCTGCATAAAAAACTTATTATAGGTGGTCTTGTTGTGTAAATGTATTTTGTACAAAAATAAAACTCATCATCATTCTGCTCTTACCGAATCATTTAAAGTAATTGTTGAAATTTCATACATAACGCTGAAGCACCTCATATCGCAATCCCCAAAGCACACAATTTGATAATAAGCAGGAAGACAAATGAAACACTACGAAATAACGATTTTGTTCGCGCACTATGCAAGGCACAAAGAGCGGCGCCGGGTAACAAAGCGGAACCGGGGTAGTTATATCAACTACCCCGAAACTAACTATACTAATGTGGAAAACGAACCGCAGTGCAAATTGCACTATATTGCAATTTGCACTGCGGTTCGTTTTCCACAGGCTTGCCGCTTTTTTGAACGATCATTTTATTTGCCTGCCTATTATGATGTGATGACGTAGCGGCTATTTTGATTCAACGATTTTTTAAAAACGTAGTACTATCCTGGAAATGTGATTTACGTTACCGTTAAGGTGGCGGCTAGCTTATGAATAAAACTGCTAGGGATCGGCTTGCGTGTAAATTATTAGGGGAGAGTACTTATTGAAGTAATTATGATAGGATGGAGATATTAGGCTGCGAGACCCGGAGGTCGTGGATTCGAATCCCGCGGGAAACATTATTTTGTGATATTTGTCCTAGTTTGATTAGGACATTGCAGGCTGAATCACCTAATTGTCCGAAAGAAAGATGATTGCATGCTTCGGAAAGCACGTCAAGCCGTCAGTCCGCAGCTACAGCCTTAGGATCAACACCAATCCGCATTTGGTCCGCGTGGTGAGTTATGGCCTAACTCCCCACGTATGGGTGTCCATTAAGACCTGTGTCTTGGGGCATTATAGGCTGGCAATTATGACAATATTCTAGAAAATCTTTAAAACAATTTCATCATCAAATAAATTTAGGCAAATTTGGGAATATTTTTTTCCAACGACACGACGTTGTTGTGAACCTGGTGGACTATGTTTCTATGGTAATGGACTCTGGGAGGCAAGTAGATGTGGCTATTTTGACTTCCGGAAAGCTGTTTGACAGGATAGACAACGATATATTGTTGAGAAAGTTATCAGAGGTAGGCTTAAGTCCAGATTTCCTGCGATTCTTTGCCAGCTACCTTAAAGATCGTCGTCAATTTGTAAGGTTGGGGAACTGTGAGTCTGACGTGTTTCTTCACTAGGTCCGGAATAAGTCAAGGAAGCACTCTAGTCTGTACTCTTTCTTATATGGTGATGATTTGCCAGACTCTGTCAGATTCGCAAAGTACCTCCTATTCGTAATTATAAAAATATATTTAAATTTACAAAAAAGTAATAGTTGCATATTTATGACTGTTTCCCCCTCATCGTCCATTTATTTATGTTATATATATATATATTTATATATATTATATATATATATATTATATATATATATATATATATATAATATATAATTATATATATATATATTATATATATATATATATATATATATATATATATATAATATATATATATATATATGTATGTATGCGTGTGTGTATGTGTGTATACATAGTGTATGTATTTATATTATTCGCTCACTTAAGTTCGACGCTATGTTACCCTAGTTTGTCATTATTGTTAACTGTAACTGTTTATTTAGTTAATACGTTTGTGCGCAGTAGTGCTCTCCCACTCGAGGCACCTACGGAAGACCAGTGTCGAGGCGCTTGTGTTGCCTCGATATATGCTGAGTACGTGCCTTTTCAGTGATACTATTATTTTTTTAAGTAAATGAATGAAAGGTTTTTTTATGTTTCTTTTTTCGATGTACTGTATTTTGTTATTGTATATGTTTTTACTGAATAAATATTTACTTACTTACTTACTTACTATTACGAGTGCATTAAGTTAAAGGTTAAAAAAGCGGCTTCATCTGACTAGCTGCTTGTATCTTCATACCTATCTTTATTTTTTGTTTTATAAAATTTTATATATAATTGTTTATAATGTGGTTTCATATAATTATTGTTGAGGAGTGTTAGTACTCTTGGATAAATGTCTTAATTTGTCACGGGGCATGTATTTTATCTAAAATACTTTTATGAAATATAATTATCTCTAGTTTGTGTTATATTAGTTTGGTTGTGATAAACAATACACGTTTTTTACCGAATACTACGAGTATTTTTAAACGTCAAAACACTAAATTAGCTTTTAATGCATTATTATTGTGACAGTTGTGAGAGTGACACTGTGTTGTGACAGTTGGAAAACCACACAGTTTGTTAATATAGCATTGAGGCCAATTTCAGGATCACTTTGTACGGACAAATCACCGCGTGTGGCATATTTGCACGACTATGACAAGGTAAATAACAACATTTTGCAGTTTGAAATGTTATACGAAGCCTCTATTGTGGAGTGACTATCGTTGTAGTATTAAACTAGTTTTTTTTACTGGTGGTAGATCGTGCTGAGTCGTCTAGGTAGTACCACTGCAGTGACATATATTGTCCCGTAAAATAGAGTGTTTTGCACTTGTGTTTTGGATGAGTTGACTATAGCTAGTAAAATTACTGGTTTATGAGACCTAACATCTGTCGTCTCGGGGACGGGCGCAGGGCAGTGTTGACGGAAAATAATAACTACCTATTGTTAATTTCTTTCAACACTTTCCTATCTCTCATGGTCAGGCGTATCCACCGATATAAGAATATAAGGGCATATCACTTACTTAATGACGTAAAAAAGCCTCCCAAACTCAGGAGAACTTCATCGGGTTGGTCCAATTTATAAATTCCAATAAATTTGGCTTAGTCGTTTTAGGAATAATCATAAAATTCAATATGTTTAAAAATTGATCAATAAAATTTGTAGTTGAGTTAACAAAACACATCTTATATACACACATTTTTTTTTCCGGGGACTGAATCCGAAATATTTGTCGTATAAGTTTAAAATGCTTATACGTGACATATTTTTTTCTTTTTAAATATTTGATTATTTTTATTCCATTAAAATTGTTACACACGCACCACACACTTAAACTGTGTCTGTACAACCCTTAACTCGGCATTCATTACGATTTCGTTTTATGTGCAAAGCGAAAGATGGATTAACGTGAGCGTAAAGCTTCGGCGCAACCTCCGTTCTCATTACCTTGACTTGATGCGAGATGAAAGTATTATTTTTAAACCATCAGCTTAAGAGCAATCGTGCGATTCCATCATGTAAAGTGATTTATTCTCGCACCTCCAGGCAGACTCCATGACAGGGATTGTATTGCAAACTCTTGTGTATGTAATCGAGTAAGTCAAGTGTTGCTATGTCAAAATTCATTTTGTTGCTTTATTTATACATGTAATATTAAATATGGTTAAAAGTGATCGCACTTGCTAGTTTATGTTGATTATTTTTAAAGCAATATAAAGACTAAATAACTTATTGTAATCTTTGAAAATAAATGGTTTATCAAAATCTTTTGAGCAATAAATTAATCTATAAACGTATAACTGATTGTCATCACGGAGAAGCAATTGATATTGGCATGGAATAGTTAAATGTGTTTATTCAATATAAAATTATATAAGAACTCGTCGTATGCTTAATATTTTTATAAAAGCCATTCATTTAATGTTTCATACAAAAACAAACTACTGAATGGATTTTGTTGATGGTTTAAGTTCAAGTCTAACTTAATCTGTTTTTGACATGAACAAAATCGTTGTCTTAATGCAAATAAGATCTATGAGTTCTTTTGTGTACTTGTTGTTATTTTGCAATATAGCTAGAGGACTGTCTTTAACTAAGAATAAAATAAATCTTATACTAGGGATAAGTGGTTACTCAAATTTATTTGTTATTTATCAACGTCATATCGTGCAATCAAGGAATCCAAACATTTTAAGCATAGAATGAAATTCGAATATTAGATCTCTTATTATTATAAATGAACATAATAAATGGATTATTAAATTAAATACAAATATTGGGTATTGATTATATTTTGCGTCATTTTCATTTGCAATTGATTTAGACTTCGAATTGTATTGTTCAATTTCCATTAAATTTAATGTTGTTGAAATGACAATGTTATCGGATATACCTATTGAAAAAACCTAGAAAAAAAATATATCTTTTTTCTTGCAATCAATTAATTTATTGTGATAGCCTGGAAATAGGCAAATAAATAATTCATTATTATTATGAAAACTATTTATAATTATTATTTTAATATTTTTTGTTCAGCTATATCACTGACCATCGCGCTAGTTGCTACGCCATCCAGTTCATTATTGTTGGTATAATAAGAATAATTTTAAAATAACTATTAGTATTTCATTTCATAAGTTTAAAAATCACGCCTGTCAAATTTAGCAGATCGCCAGAGCGTTTTTTCTTTCCGGAGTGATTGCAAAATCAAATTGCAATAATAACCTTTGTCCGTCCATTGTTACAGTAAGGGCTTATTCTACGATAGAGAAGGATTAACCAAAATCTCTACTAGTGGTAACGATTGTAAAAGATTATGTTTTTTAATATAATCAGTGTTGCTACTAGTTCTCTTAGCCGCCCCTTACAGCACCCGCGGGAAAAGTAGGGGTGATGAAATTTCAAACTAATCCGCCATCATCACACGGCAATCCACATTATTTACATCTAATAGCAATACTGTTATGAAGGTGCAACGAAGATAGTTTTTTTTAAATTAAGTTTGAAACTAAAAAAAAACCAGCGTTAACTTTAACAGAACTATTAACTACTGCCGGTAACTCTGTGACCACGGTTCGCTGGTTACCCAGATTTAATTACACCAACAACTCTGACATTCCCTAATTAGTTCTGACGCCAAGTAATCTAAGAGATATTAAAATTTAAAACACTAATCAGTCGCCGGTTTATCAAGTTGTCACGGAAATGGATATAGGGGTGTCTAGAGATTTTATCGGTCACTGACGGAAATTGTAAGGAGAGTGAAATATAGTATTTTACATATATTGAAATAAGTGTGGAATGTTGCGCAGGTTTTTTAAGGCCCGTGATCTCGTTAAGAACTTACATGAGCTGATGATGATTGAAATAAGATCTTTGAATTTGTCAGAAATATAAATAACTGAGAGATTCGGCGCAAAATAAGGGAGACACTTTGTTTGATAGTGGACTGCAAAATGTTAGAGAAAGAAGAGAAGAGATTTCTTCTCATCTCTTTAATAAACACCACGCTATGTCACGCCACTGAATTATTAATAATGGTGTTAAAAAATAAATACAACAGTCTTGCTTAATGATTGCCCTTACTATATCTTAGATCCAGCGGAATGAAGATATTTTTATGGCCACGGTACTTACTCTATTAACATTCTTGGGAATTGTAATCCTACTTTCTTGTATGCATTAAAAAGTGTTACATGGAGTAGCTGTTACTACTTAATGAATGCTCCACAGTGTTTCAAACGGTCGTATTGTATGTATTAAATGTAGAATTGGTTTTTATTACAGCCATTAACCTTGGGAGGCGGTTACGCGCCTAAGTATCATAAACTCAAAGAACTCTCGATTCTTAGAATAGAAAGGAACAGTGCTTTCATTCAAGTTTATTATATTTACACAAATACTAGAAATATCAAGCCTTCGGGTACATTTCTGTTGTTACTTATATAAACAATACAACATGAATAATAATAAAAATTTCGTTCATTTGCATCGATACTCCAGTAAACGCAACGTACCTAACTAACAAACAGTCTGGCACATCCTTATAAACTTTCATGTTTATAATATTGGAAGAATAAATGTATAGTTACTTCATACTTGAAAATCAATAAGATGACCAGGTAGCAGCATTCTATCAGTGCATTAGTAAAATTACCGTATATAAAAGACCTAACATCTGTAAACTGTTGTCTCGGGTGTCGGGCGCAGTGCAGCATTGGTGGTGAATAATATCTTTCTATCAGTTGTTAATCTCCATCAATGCCGCTCCTTCATGGTCATACGTGTCACTTGCTATCGTGAATGTCCTGACTATACACTTATTAGCATAAAAAAACTAAAATTTAATAGCTATCTATAAGCTATTTCCAAGCCGACTGCCCGTTAATCAAAATACTTCACCATATAAAAGTAGGAACGAAGTCCAATAGTGGACTCTCACGATCCGTTAGAAGTCCTTAATTTAATACAATAATATGCTACGTATTTATACATTAATAGTGCCACATAGTTTTAATGATCTTAAATAAGTATTTCAACAAAGTTAGTGCGGAAATTTACTCAGTAAGTCAAGTAAGTTAATTTGAAGTAAAGGGGAGCATTAAAGTCTATTGTGCTGCCTTGTACCTTGGTACTTAGTGCCAGCAACGTCCTGATTGTTGAGAACTTTGCCTGAAGTTTGGAAGACGACGCTTTGGTCTTAGATGGCTTTAAGTTACTGCACGATGTATCTATTTTTACAAGTACCTATACATTATTAAGATCTCGACTACTGCTTTTGACCGCAATATACTGCTTTATTGTTAATTATTATGCTGTGAGATGACGGGTAATAAGTTCTTCCCGTATAGCGTGTCTTTCAAACTGGAATCCTCATATTTGGAATCTTAATGAAAATGAATTTTGACAACGCTAAAAAGTAGTCCTCAAATTGTCGTACAAGTAAAATATAGTCAAATTTTAGTTTCGGCGTTATATTTATAGGTCAGAAAGTTGTAATCCCCACTCTAGTGCAAGCAAAAGGTAAAGTCGATCGAATGGGTTAAGGTCCCAAAAATTTGACATGAACGTTGAGACTATTGACCACATGGCCACACCAGACGAGCTGGCGGTTGACACTCAAACCACTAATGATAAAAGTCATTCTATCACTGGGCACATTGACTGTAGTATAAAGGAGACGTAAAGAAATATTTTTAATTTAAAACACCTAAAATTAGCCGTAGTGTTTTTATGTGAAAAAGTGACGGACGCTCAGCTCGCTCACCTGATAGTACGTGACATGCCTGACATAGCAGTATTTAAGAAAAAATCACAGTATAAACTGATTATTCCTCATCATCATCAGCTCATTAAACGTCCCCACCGAGGGGCACGAGCCTACCCGTATAGGGTATTAGGCCTTAGTCGTCCACGCAGTCCAGTGCGGATTGGACGACTTCACACACAACCTTCGAATCTCTTCGCAGGCTTGCATGAAGGTTTCCTCACGATGTTTTCCTTCACCGTAAGAGCGTCGGATAACGTACATATATTTTCGAAAATTCGAAAATACATTGGTACGTGTCGGGATTTGAACCTCAGCCCTCCCGTAGGAAGGCGACAGTCCACACCATTGAGCCACCGACGCTCTGATTATACCTCATCAATAAAAAATAACGTACTACGCACGTCAGCCGTGACGCTACATGTTAGGTATCATATAACCCGGTAATTTCACTAGCTACAGTGCCCTCATCCCGAAACACAAAAGTGCATAACACTCCTATTCCACAGGACATCTAGCACTGCGGTGATACCTAATATCAAATCAAATATCAAAACCATTTATTTCAAATTAGGCTTACAAAAAGCACTTATGAACGTCAAAAGACGACTCTCTCCTAGCTAGACGACTCAGTATACCACCTTGTTTGACAATAACCGAAATGATTCTTACAATCGTTGCGAATAAGCTGAATACGAATGAACTAGAATAACAAAAGCAACCCACCCGTGGGTGTTCTGAAAAATAGATCCATCTACTTCTAAATATATGTGTAAGTATCTCCACTATAATCACAAAACTTTTGTTCAACGCAATTCAGTTCCATTCGTTTTAATATTTCAAGACAAGCTTTTACGGCCACGCGCCATAAACTTAATTTACTTTCAAATTTCTCATTCCAAGGAGTTAACCCTCGTGCTGCATAACCATCCTTTTTTGACCGTGTAAGTTCTATTGCTAAAAAATATTGCCGCCTCATTTATCTTAAGAAAAAGGGGTGATCTCTTAAATTTTATTACCCGACCTAACGTATAATTTATGGTCTAACAGCAGTTGTAATTTCATTTTTATTTGAAAAAGGATAATTGAGAAAAACGCGTTCAAGCTTGAACTATATGAACCATATAAATTATACGTGTACAATATAAATTATACAGTTACTATTTTAATTAGTACTATATTTTATATTCGTACTAAATCTTGAAAGTGAGTAATGCATATGTAAAATAACCAATAGAAACTTATTTCTTTCAATAGGTTCAGTTTTAATATAAATACATTAATAAAAAGTAGTAAGTTTTTTTTTATTTACATAAACATATAGTTAACACATATAACATTTTTAAAAAACTAAACTCCGACAACCGTTTTTAGGGTTCCGTAGCCAAATGGCAAAAAACGGAACCCTTATAGATTCGTCATGTCTGTCTGTCTGTCCGTCCGTATGTCACACCCTTTTTTCTCCGAAACATAAAACATACACTATTCAAACATTGTAAGTACATATATGTATTCTGTGAACCGCTATTAGGTTTTGACAAGAAACTTGAAAAAAAAATTTATATATTTTGGTGTTCCCCATACATTAAACTGAACCTCGAAAATATTTTTTTATCATCGTACGTGTGTAGTTTTATACGTATAAACGGTAAACCACTATTTTTTCATATTAAAGCTGTAGTAGGTGCCTAAGTAAATTAAAATTACTTTATTTTATGTTACTTGCTGCTGCGGAACTCTCCACGGGCGAGATCGACTCGCGCTTGGCTAATTTTTTTATGTATACAACATACAATTCCATAGCTTGCAATACTATTTGATTGAATAGGGCAATCATATTCGGACAACAAATTCAACAAAACAGAACATCCGGCCAGTTCGCCGTATGAATAGAAATACAAAGTTACATTTGTAATCAAAGTAACAAGCGTCAATGCAATTGACATGATAAGATTTCACAGAAACTAGTAATTACGTATACTGACTATACTGGTTTTGATTCAGTTAAAACAGCTGCCATGGTGGTTTTAATTTATACACTTATAGAATTAAAAATATAAGTTGACTTGAGCCGTTTACAACCCGAAAGAGGTTAAAATTAGTCCAACTATGTTTTATATTAAAACTGTATTATAATAATAAATATAAATCTCAGTGCAGATTTATTGTCAATAGAAAATCAATTGTTTCTGTTGGATATATATGTCAGCGGTGGTTAAAAGGTTAAAGAAAGAATAAAAAAGACAGATAGGAACGTCAAAAAAATATATCGTATCATTACACATCCAATAATCAATAATTAATATTGTCATTCGTGGAATGGAATGAATTACCCAGGGTATTGGAACATATGCTCCAATATATCACGCGGTCGATCGATAGGGAGTTAATTGGACATAAAAATCAATTAGAACCTCATCTTTACGTATCAACAAGGCGATAACGTTTATTTAAAAGCCATATGCCCTCTATATTATATGAATGCTTTTTCACACTACCATTAGTGACAA
Source organism: Leucinodes orbonalis (assembly GCA_019425675.1). Classification (NCBI taxonomy): domain Eukaryota; kingdom Metazoa; phylum Arthropoda; class Insecta; order Lepidoptera; family Crambidae; genus Leucinodes; species Leucinodes orbonalis. The sequence continues at coordinate 14,339 of PQWD01009354.1, forward strand.
AAACTTGATAAGATCTAAGATTAGACTTGTACACCGATTTCAACCCTACAATGGGTGCCTTAAAGTTTAAATTTCAAATGTTATAACAAATGATAAATGACAGTCCCGAAACAGGACTACTGACGGGAGTGTTTTTGTGATGTCGCAAAAAATATGAATTTGAGAATAAATGTATTTAGAACTGGAGTACTCATGTTACAAAACTCTGTTAATTTTAAGTTTGAATTATGGTTCATGTAGGTATATGTTTTAATGCAAATTTGGGGAGTAAAAAGTAATGCAATGCTGTTTTTCTTTACAAAGCAGTTTTGTAAAGAAGTGTTAATCATCTAGTTGGCTTTGTACATACAGTTTTTATTAACGATCTAGTTTGTTAATAATTCGTTACAAACCCATTGTTAACAATAAACCAACAGCAGCTAATTGGGCTAGATAATTTTTTTTTCGTTTAGACATGATAGTCGTCCAATCCGCACTGGGCCCGCGTGGACGACTAAGGCCTAATCACCCTATACGGGTAGGCTCATGCCCCTCGGTGGGGACGTTCAATGAGCTGATGATAATGAGACATGATAAACGTATGTCTTCTTATTTCCAGTATATGAAAAAAGTTTTTTGCTTTTTAATATGTCTAGTTTTAATTTGAATTTCATACATTCAAATGTAAAGATATTAAAAGCTGTAGCGGGAATGGGCAGCACAAAATAGGCCGGATGCGATGATCGTTGGACCGTAAAGTAAATGAATGAACCACTTACCTGCAATAGGGCCTGAACCCAAAATACGATTACGATTTAATATATTTTTTCTGAATTTAATTTTCCAAATGTGGAGCAAATGGGTTAGCAAAAGAAAACAGCTCACCTGGTGCCTAGTGTAAACAGTTACCTACGAGTAGGATAAACCAAACAAGGACCGAAAAAGGCACCTCAGATCGGTAGCTAAACATTTTTTTCTGTTGTTAAAATTTTGAGTTACTTTTATTTGCACTGCCTGTGCAATATAACTCTCTCTCTCTCACACACACACACACTCTCTTCAACCTTTCCCATTCCACTGCCGGACTTAGGTCAATAATACAAAAAATACAGTAATATATTATAACGGTAGCGATCGTGGGCCATCGGCAATATAATAAGTAGCCATCAAAACCGTTTGATAATTTAAATGGGTGAACGGAATTATATACGTAATAATTAATAAGTACGAGGAACCGGTGCAAATAAAGAAGTAACTCTTTGTTAATCGGTACATTTCTTATTTATATCAATTGAGTGTAACATTATCCATATTACCTATACTTAACCCTTTGACCGCCAATGACGCCTTAAGGCGCCAGACACAATAGATTTTCTATCTATTCAACCTATCGCAGTCCATTGCTGAACATAGGCCGCCACATTTTGCGCTAGATTTGTGGCGCTTCTCATTGAGGGGTAAATGCCTGTAGTCACCACGCTGGGCAGGCGGGTTGGTGACCGCAGTGTGAACCAGTACGCAGGATGGCGCTGCTGCTCACCATCTGGTATATTAACCCGTTGCCGCCTCTTAGGGCACACGCGGGAAGAGTAGGGGTGGTGACACCTGTATTCTTCTCTGCCGTCACCACACGGCGAAAAAGAAATAACATGTACTTAAAATTCGTAATGCCTTTTATGAAGTCCCACATACAAATCGAATTTACCATATTATAAAACTTTGTGTGGTACTGTAAGGTTTTCAGATCATATCAGTTTAAGAATCTATCAAATGGTCGACTTGATTACTTAGTTACTTTGCAGGGGTATAACTGGCCCAGACATAAAAATACTTTAGGGCGAGTGCGGCCTTAGCATTTTACCAGAGCTGACAACTCGCCTGCGGGCGAGATTTTAAGCAGGCGACATATCTCCTAACCCGTTTTAACGAAGTAGCAGATTAAAGTGAGCGTTAGCTCAAAGTAAATATTCCCAAAATAACTAAGTTGCGAGCAAAAGCTAGTGTGTTATATAGTTGTGCCATGCACCGCAGTGAGACATTATAGGCTGACTTATTAATTTGTTGTAAGCAGTTACAATAAACAACCGCGACCATAGAGATCATCACTTGGTTGTTTTAACTATAAATATGTAACAGACGAAAAAACGAACAATTATTCCCACAATGATTCACACAATCTTTGATCCTGAACTCTACCATGATGACTTTGCTGATACATATTAAGATGACCAACTACAACATATTGACGGAAGTGACACTTCAATAACCACTGGACAATATGACCCCGAACTATACACGTTACAAATAATTTAAACATTAAAAATTAACATGTTAATTCTAATCCCGTTAATAGTTAATCTCAGACTGTAACAAAATTTGGTGAATTACCATAATGGAATCGTTCTACCGTTAAAACATTGTTGTTGGTTCGTAAAGGGACATAAAACGAAATTATGAAGGGAGACTTCAGCAAAAGACTAAATATTCGATTGAACTTGAACCCTATTACGGTGTCATAAGGATTTCGATGATGTTTTTTATTGGAAATCACTATTTGCATGACGTGTAAAAGAAATAAGGTCGATGACCTGGTCTACGTATGGGTATTGCATATTATGTTAGAACGTAATTTCTATTGCATTTTTTATGAAAAAGCTTTTTTTATCCACTGAATGATCGACCATTAAGAGATCAAAAACATTACCCTTCGTCGGCAGTCAGGTACAAAGAAAACTTAAAGACTGAATTTCTAGAAGTTACTCTGTGACTGGTAGGTATTTATTATCGTCTAGATCAGTTTTAATTTTTAAATAAATTTAGTCATTGCCGAAATCTCAAAACTATTTATTTTTTCGAATTCTCTTTTTAATTGACCTCAGTGGTTGTCAAATGTGTGGTCAACGCCCTTAAAAGCAAACCAGAAAACCAATCTCAATTTCTCACACTACTACGAGGGGGCACAGTTAAATTATAAGGCGTAAAATTTTAAAACGTTGTGTTTTAACAATTACGGTTTCCATGAGGTCAGTAAAAAAAAAACAGAAAATATTTGGTACAAGAAAAACCATGGCAAAGGATATTGAAAAACACAGTTGCCTACTTCTTCTTATGTTGAGTCTAAAGTATTTATCGTTTCTCATAAAAGTTAAAATACAATGCAGAAAATAATGAAAAAGTGTTGTTGTCCAGTCCATAAAAAAGGATATCAAAGTAACATCTCATTTACCAGGAATTGCGTAAATATGCTGGTGGGGGGCTGGATGAGATAAGGTCAATCCGTGCATGTTCTCTTCAGCAGCGGTTTACTTTAAAAGATGATGACTAAGTCGTATTTTTATATTATTGTAAATAGGTTATATTATGCCATCAATAAAATGGAATTAAATTTTTGTCTTCATTTAAAACAGTCCGAAATTTTACCAAAAATCTAGCAACCCTACTCGGAATACGCATTTAATAGAACCACGTTGCACAGAAGGTAGGTAGGACCCTCCCTAAGTGTAGAATTACACTGACCATACATTGGCATATTTATTCAAGGGCCACCATTATCACGGACTGCCCGAAAGGGTCTGTGACGTAACCCGTTGCATAATACAACGAGTTGAATTACAATAAGCAAGGATTACAAGAGCTTTACACTCGTATGCAAAACGCAACAGTAAAAAGATACGATACCAAAAGTATTTGCAATAGTAATGAGATTATGGACCATTGTGAGTGTGGGCTGAGTGTGCAAACAATAACATAGAATTGACACTTTTGCAGTTGCAACACCGACGGCGCTATGGTAATTCATTCATAGGTTCTAACGCCGTTCATCAGGGTTGAACTAATTTCTATATTTCGTTGCCTGTGTCACTTGATTCAGCAAACACTCGTAGTCAATGATGTAAAAAGTATAGATTCGTGATATGCTCACAAAACATTCCGAAAAAGTGTTCCGAATGCAGCGACAGCACACATACACATTTCGAATGAGCGTACATTCACCTAAACAAAGAGCCTACAACTGTATTCTCTTTGGCGGTTCGTTTTTGATGCACGGATGGCGTATCTACCTTTATACATACAGAATATCATTGCTCATAGTTACTTATTTTAAATAAGGACCTAGCCTATATATTATATTCTAGTGCTCATGCCATTCATGCCTGAACTTTTTTAAACGACTGCAAAAAACGAGGTACTCAGTTTGACCTGTTAGTATGTATGTATGTTTGTCCGCGATTATAAAAATACCTACACGTGGTACATCCTTTTTAATCACATCGTTAATCAGAGCCCTAATTCACACAGTCACAAAACATAAAAACAGTAATTTTATACATGAATTCTCGTCTGATTGCTATTTAAAATATATACGTGTAGGAATATGGTCAAGATTTATGCTCGGATAAATGTGTACAAAGTGCTCCGTTAGGGCAACAATTATCCATGCAATATTTTCTTGACTATACGCGTATTTCTCTTGGAAAATCCAGTATTTCCTGCAATCTACTTTCAAATCAGCTAGTGCCCATTCCCGAGGGGAAAATGAAAAGATTCAATAAGGCACCGTTGCATACACCGAGCACTTCGCTGCAGAATTTATTTGAGAATCGAATAAATCATTCGATTTGTTAGCGGATACTCGATTATAGACAAACTTTTCTGGACATATTTTTAAAGACGATGCACAAACGAATTTTAGCCTTACTATGTGCAACGTTTGATACTGAATCCTCTACAATGTCAAATACGGCGGTATTTGACATTGTAGAGGATGGTGACACACGGGGTGATATTTAGGGTAGGGATACGATTTGTTTTTGTGTAATTGGTGTATATTAACAAACAATAGCAGAAACATTCACACAGCGGCATTTAGTTCAACACTAAGCATTTAGCCTGTAATATGGGTACTAAATATATACTTTTTTTAGGAATACAATATATTATACAAAGAAAACAACCAAACCAATAGAAATAAACATGTTCATGCACACGGATCTACCCGGAACCCTTGGTATAAGAGCCATCGCGACTACATCTCAATCAATTACGCCACATGGGTCGTCAAATTACAGTATGTTTAATATACTATACACAATATTTAAAGAACAATAATTCCAACCCATTTTAGCCGCAAACAATATAAAGAAGTAATATCAGATGAATTTTCAGAACTCATCTAAAGCAAAAACGGATGAAACAAAGTTATGACGCAATCAAAACAATATTCCTCCGCGAAAATTGAAGGAAAGCAATGAATTTCAATGTTTGCAACGGCTCATACATATTTCCGACAGCGCAAAATGGCGCCGGGTCGAATCTTCCGCATGATTTAAACATCCCCTTAGCAGGAATATATGTTTCTGAAATAATATTGTCTACTTTTCAAAGATAACATTTATTTTTTCATATCCCTAATATTTTTACGACTCATGTAGTAAAATGATTCAAGTCAGAAACCATTCAGAGACATGTACCACACCAATATTTGTGTGCATTAACATATTAATTTTTCTGTATTTTCTACTTGTATGTTTAAAATTTTTCATTGCGCGGATGCTCGAGAACCTTTTCGCCCCATTGGCCAACGGTTCTACGCATTATGTGCCCTGCCCACTGCTAATTCAAATTGCTTATCCTGTGGGCTATGTCGGTCACTTTTATTCCTTTTCGGATATCTGTGTTCCGGATCATATCGCGTAAACACCTGACATAGTAGTCTCCGTATCATTCAGAAACCGTTATTATTCAAATAGGTACCAATAATAGTAGCTTGCAATATAGTCTACTGCTGGAAGGGGGATACCTACCTTGTTATGTATCATCGTAAGAGTTTTGACAAAACCACTTTAGGTAGGTCAATGAAGCTTGTTTCTTTTAAATATGATATCAAATATAAAACATAATTCAAAGTTGCCGAATAAATTTTAATTAATTTTGCATAATGTTGTATGAGATTATATTAAAATAAAGACGTAAAACTGATATGATGGTTTATATCAGTTAACAATAATATTGTATAGGTATTATAATAAACATGAATTTTTATCACAATGGGTAATAGTCGCCTTTTAACAATTTAACTAACAAGACACGGTTACATGACTGCCTTATTACAAATCTTTATCCTCTATAAGCATTCATAAGAGATATAACTTAATCTTCACTAGTTAGAGTCTGTAGAGAAAGACATTCTTAAAATACAAAAGCAAGGTGAAATGGGTATTAAACTAGACACGATCCCACAATGGCTCTTTTAGAACCTTTGTCTGTCATTTCTATTCGGTTTTAATGTGACGTCGTCGTATTTTCTTTGAAATACTTCGACGGCTGTATCTTAAGTTTTGGTTAAGTTTAAAAAGTATTATATTAGATAGACGTTTATATTAGTCTTCAATTATTCTTCTTTATATTATTCTTCTTCTTCTTTATACCCGTGCAACAGTCACTGTAGCCGAAATCGGCTTGGAAATAATAATAAATCAATAAATGTTTAGACTGGATACAATACTAAAGATACTTAAAGTCCAATAAAATGATAATTTATTTCAATTAGATTTTTTAAAGTTTGTCAGTATACGTAATTTGTCTTTGTATTGGCTATCATAACTTTTTTTATCATCTATAGGCAGATATTTGACCGCTATCTCACCTGATGGTAAGTGATGACTGATGATGTAACATGAACCTTTATTTTTACTTTGCCCATTTAAATATTATTATGAATTTATGTCTTACGGTGAAGGAAAACATCGTGAGGAAACCTTCATGCACGCCTGCGAAGAGATTCGAAGGTTGTGTGTGAAGTCGTCCAATCCGCACTGGGCCCGCGTGGACGACTAAGGCCTAATCACCCTATACGGGTAGGCTCGTGCCCCTCGGTGGGGACGTTTAATGAGCTGATGATGATGATGATGAACTTATGTAACATTTAGGACAAAATGTTACAGTATGAAACGGTTAAACTATATTATTCCTCCAATCACCTGAGATATAAAACTAAAGCCATCAAATTGTTTTCTTAACCCGAATGAACTAACATTCCTCATACGTAGAAGGGTAAGATAGGTCGTTGAACCTTGTGGAAAGATACAAGGGTAGTTTACGTTGTTTCAGATCCTTTTGTCCTTTTTATAAGCATTGTTATCCACTTGTCTTGCAACACCTTGCTTTGTAAACTGGATCTTGTTTCTACATGGTGTTTCAATTTGTTTTTTCGAAAAGCAATTTGATATTGATCAAAATATTTAGAAAAATGTTTTATTAGAGAATAATATTTTCATTTGCGCACTGATATTACCATTTAGCTGGACAAACATAAAATTCAATAAAGCAGTAAAACATTTATATTAAAAATGAAATCTTGATAAAATCTCGGACTTCTTTTAAAATTGAAAATTTGATATAAGACTTTTTATAATATTAATTTACGATAAAAATTTAATAAAACGAAGTATAAAAAAGGATTCATTTCAAAGACTAAATTTCATATAATAATCTTGTTACTTGGCTTGTTAGCTGTACAAATGAACTCGATTCGTAGTAAATACAACTTTAAAAAGCTCCAAAGTCCTATCAGTGTCATAAAAAGAAACAAAAATATAAGGTTTGCTTTCGGCTGTGACAAAACAAAAATAAGAACAAATTATAAAATTGAATCTCTTATCCTAAGCATCCTGTTTTTAAATTTCTGATCCCATATCAGCATTAGCGTAAATATACCAACATAATGCAGAGTTAACTGTGTGAATAACAGCATCCTTTTGTATTCCATTGTTGTTTTGTGAGAACTAAATCTTGAAGGAACGGGGTCATCGCGGGCTGGACATATTGTATTGTCCGAAAAACATTAACTGGTCAAATTTATACACCCGGTGCACCCCTTCCTTCAGCTAACCGTTTGTTCAACAAAATATGTTTGTTTTCATAGTTTCTTACGAATCTAAATGGGATACTAAACAATATAACAAGGGTATTGTTTAGCAATTCTACATTGATTCCTGGAGTTGATTATGCTAAGGAAGGCCATAAAACAGAATTTTATTGTATACCTGCGCATCGATAAAATATTAAACCGATCGGGATATAACTTAACATCTGTCGTTGAGATGGTGCGATATTTTAATGACGCAAATTATAAAAGTATTTCAAGAATTTATTTTATATAATAATAAATATCCACTGACATTCACACAGCGCCACCAACCCCCAAGTTAAGCGTGCAGCCTGTATTATGGGTACTAAACAACGGATAAACATATTTATGTACATTTTTTTGTAAATACATACATATTATATACACCCACCCATAGGAAATACCCGGCCCGTTGCAAACAGACAAGATCATGCACACAATTGTTTGAACAAACCGGGATCGAACCTGGAACCCTTGGTGCAACAGCCGACGTTTTGACCATTACACCACATGGGTCCTCAAATAGTCGTTATATCTTTGTGCTACTTACAAAAATTACTTAAATTAGTTCACTGCAGGCTTTACAAAGTTAAAATTACAGCCGCTCAGCCCTTTAGACACAGGTCATTGCGGTCATCAAAGTACCGAAGGGTTTTCAACCATAATCCAGCACCATGGTTCAGTGCATATTTCAGTACACCGGTACATGAAACCATCAGATGAAGCTCTGAAGTATTCTCCCTAATATTTTTTATTTATTTATTTGAAATAAATTTTATTTTACACAGGAAATTAAGTATCATTAACAGATACAATAGTCTAGGATTGTGTTGTAGCTATTAGATGAGCGTTTCAAACATTCCGTTTTCAAGTTTTTATTGCATTACAATCAGCTTTAATAATATTTTATATAAAAGACAAGAAATAAGAAAAAAATATATAAGTCAACGTGTTTAAAATACCACTGCAAGGTAATTTATGTGCATGAATAATAAGCAAGGGTGATAATATTGAGGGTTGGTAAGTGAGTTACTAAATTATTTATTGAGCAGAAATCAATATGATAGAAATAGATAGTCTGACCGTGAAAACGACGCTACGACCTATTTCGATATTTACTGCTACCACAGACATCAGAATATACATTAGACTGGACAAACCGCCAAGTTTATAGGCAGTCCCAGTGTCGCAATTTCTTTTAGGTTCTTACCTGTGAAAAGTTATTATATTTCTTGGTAAATTTACTGATTCATTGCGATGATGGCATGTTACAATTGCACAGGATGGCATTTTGGAAAAAAACGGTAATTTCTTCTAATATTCGTGCGTCTTGAATCGTCTCACAGAGCGTAAACTGGTAGCCAGTGTATGCTCGTTGAGCTTACAGTTGTCGCACTTTAAACGCGGCTTGCCCCATCTCCTGTATTCGGAAATCTGTGACTGCTACCCTAGCTTTGAGTGACGTGATGTAACTACCCGTCGTACTCGTAAATATTGATGACATTATAGTAATATTACAATCGAATGTTTACTAGTGTCTGTTTTATGCTAGTAATCAAATTTAATCATATTGGATCTATAAAATAAACATTTCTTAATTTTTAAGCGCCAATAGCTCATTTAGGTCTCCCCATTTTGCGCCAAATGGGGGAGACCTATGTCCAGCAGTGGATTGCGATAGGTTACATAGATAGATGGCTCATTGGTGTGGACTGTAGCCTTCCAACTACAGGTTCATATTTCGCCACGTACGTATATATACATTTATCAGACGCTTTTACGTTGAAGGAAAATATCAGGAGGAAACCTGCACATGCCTGGGCCCGCGTGGACGGCAAGGCCTATACACCCGAGTACGGATAGGCTCGTGCCCCTCGGTGGGGACGTTTAATGAGCTGATGATAATGATTCCTTTAAGAATTGTCTTCATTAGACTTCGGAAATATTGGCCTATTACATATGTTATTTTTAATTTGGAAAGGATCAGTTACTTATGTAAACCTTAAGGTTTACATAAGTCCGTAAAATTAATTATCTTAAAATTACTTTTCCGTGACCCATTCTGCAGAAAAACGAACTAGGCTTCTCCCATACCTACAAAAATAACTGAATAAGCGTAGTGGATAATAGTCCACTTAATATATAACAATAACCACCGAAGAAAGTCAAGTCTTAAGAACTCTCTTATTCAATAAAAATATCTCTATGTAAGAAAAGAAAACAAATTAAAAAGAAATGGCAATCTTGAAATACGTTGACAGCGTAATTGTTATTGGTGTCATTTATTACAGTCTAAACCTATTTAAGTTTCGCAAACTCAACAGACTTAATACGTTAAGTTTGTAATCTCCACTAAGATAGACTATATATAATGTTGTTTATAAACTCAAGTAATTTTTAGTATGTGTTGTATCGCTTTGCCATTATGTGATAAAACACTTATAACATTTTTACGGCTTTTTTCAACACTTATCTGTCTGTGTGTCATGTTCTTCATTCCAATATGTTATATTATGTTACCAAAGAAAAAACATTTATATTAGTCAATATTTTATGCGAACAGTGGTTACTTCAGTGAAATATTTCTGATTGTTCCATCAATACAAACTTCGGGACAAAAGATAGTGTTGGATTCTCTAATAATATTTCAGCTTAGACTTTATTCCTGCAAGACAGACGTACAATAGTTCGAATATTTGAGTTAATGCGTTTATCCTCTAGCTACTTTTGTTCAAAGTCATATATTTCTCACTCGTGCTACGGCAACGGTATTCAAACACCGTGACTTCACCGGCGTAATCTTTAACTGTGTCTACGCCTTAATTTGAAATTATGGTCCCGCCCCACGACCTTAGCTTATGCTTTCACAAAGCCCAGCCAAGGGTTTTGATTAAAACTTGCAGTCGTACCAATAAACGTAATCTCTGATTAATCCTTTAAATTTGGATCAGAGTCGCAAATTAAAACTTGCAAGTCTTCTCATGTTAGAGGTGAATGTTTATTTGCTATGACTTTTAATAACTTAAAACTTATCAACTAGACGAATAGTTATTCAAGAGGGACATAATATTTTTTATAGATTGTTTTTGTCAATTTTTGTAAAGGACTTAATACAGTGGTCGAATCAACCTGAACTGTACTTTGCTTATATGTATAAAGGTATCAAAATGAACTTTTGATATATGACATCGAAACAAAAATCTTTGGAAACTCATATATAGTTGAATAAAATGAAATGAAAAATCCTTCATTCAATTAAGTCTTTACAAGACACTTTTGAATTGTGAAAATAATAATCAATTTTAAAACAAGTTTGAATCTATCACCGGTTCGGAGATTTGGTTCTACTGGGAGACTTCGGCAAGAAACTAAAGAACGTTTATAATGAACTTCCAATAGGATTTCAATTACTTAGACTGTGTTTTGCATTTTAAACCAAAATGAAGAAACAATCCACGTACAGCTGCCCATTTAAAAGCATCTGCGCTTTTAAACAAAATTACATGGTTTCGAATAGTCATAAAATCTGAATGCTAAACCACAAAACTGCCATTCTGGCCAAAGAATTGGCCCTAAGGCATCCTGCGGCCGCCACTTACTTTCTCCCCGGTACTGATTGCACATATCTTAGGAGTATAATTACCGTTGCGTATGACCACTGCACTACATCCAGTAAAAAAAAGCGGCTAAGTAGCAAATTTATCTTTTAGTGATATATTTTGACACCTGTAGTAACATAAAGTATACATTTTAAGAGATTTCAACCAACGAGAAATAAATAATAATTAATTAAGTATCTCAAAATATCTCAAATACATTATATTTTATTTTAAAATAAATCGGAACAAAAGAAAGATTTTTCGTAGACATGTACATTTTATTCTGAGTATTTCATTTAGAAATTATACTCGTACATATTATGTCACTTTACCAGCTTAGTCCCTACAATATCTGGACTTTGATATCCTCAATGGTTGACGTTTCCAGGTCACCGGAACCTTCGTCGTATTTCGGCAGATTGCACCACGGGCGGTTAGAAGTAAATCTCGTAATATTTAAGTGTGGATTCGCTAGATTTTCAGTTATAGTTTTTTATTTTGAGAACGGCAATAACGTTGTGCCGAATGGCACACAAAATCGTTCCTCAGCTTCAGGGCAGCTAAGGATAACTCCAAATTATTGATCAATAATACGGCTCAGTAAATTGGCTTTAGAAACTTCGGTATTCGATGAAAGTTTGTCGTGACCGTGATATATCATTATCCTAGTTGTGTTATTGGTTTCGTAGCCACGTACTGAACTGTGAACTTCGGTAGAATATATTGCCAAGTGTAATCTGTGATTTAATAATGTTAGTTCAAATATATCAAATTATAGAACTATCAAATATAGCAACTTAAAATTAATATGCTCTGGAATATATTAACATGATTAATCTAATAAATGTATTAACACTCTATGGAGCATGTAAACATTATTTGAATGCGAATTTAAATTGTATATGTATTTCCTATCTTCTGTTCAAACAATAACCGCGGCTCCCAGTCTACTCATGGATAGGTATCCCCCTGTCTCCCCCATTCTATGTCAGATATTTCCTACATATTTCTGAAATTAGTTACTAGCATTTTCCGGTAGTACCAACTATGTATTTATATGTTATGCAATAATGTGTTGGTTACTTTATTACCTATTGCTGTGCCCCGCCGTGTTACCCGCTGTATAAGATTTTTGTTGTATATAATATAAATTCTATTTGTTGTAATGGTCGAGACGTCGTCTGCTAAACCAAGGGTTTCGATTTCGATCCCCGGGCAGTAAAAACTCTGGGTGTTTTCTATGTAATATGTATGTATTAACAAAAAAAATGTATATCAGTTTGTTTATCTGTTGTTGTTAGACAAGATGGCGCAGTGTGAATGTTAGTGGATTTTTATTTATTTATATGCAAGTTGTTGAAAACCGTTATTTCAGTATCACAAACAGACACTTCAATTTCATTTATATGTATAGATATCCAGTTAAATCAAGGTGGATATTATATTGTAAGCGCATACTATGTATTAAGTGTTTTTATATTACCGGGTTACAATTGAATATATACCATATATTATAACAAAACTATACAAAACTAATTTATTAATTTTATTATGCAGATAATTAATAAAAATAAAATTTATGATAATAAATAAAATTTCCCACGCATACCGATACGATTGCGGTGAAATATGGTAATGCAAATCTGCTTAATCAGGTCAAACCTGGTCATGGTCTCATCGGAATATCAAATCCCAAATCTGGTTCAGAACTAGTTGATGACACTGTTAACAATTGAAGATCAGGTGCTGTTAGAGCAGTTAGGCGTCTATCGCGAAAACCGGACCGCATGCTAATTCGCTTGAATAAATTAATTGAAAGCGTTATGGACAATTTGAAACCAACTTCAGATAATATCAACGGTAATAAATTATGACTATTTGGTATATCAAAACATGCTTTTAATAATAAGGTGTCAAACCTGTTAATGCCTGTCTAATGGTGTGATAACGTGCATGGTATTTTGGTATCTGCTATTAAGAGCTGTTATCAGATTTGTAAGCCACAAATGCAGAAACTGAATTGCTAATAATGATGTTAATTTTGTTCCAGGTAAGTAAAACCTAGCTGCTAAGAGAATGCAGAATACTTAAAGTATACGTAAGTAAATACTTGAAGATATTAAAAAACATACCTAACAAGTTCTCCATAAATGATAATGTTAAGGTTATTGAATGGAATACCTTTTCACAATATCTTTGATTTATTTGAATGCCCCGTGGATTCCCTAATCGTTTTGTGTTATCTACGAGTACCGCCTGAATTCTCATGGCGAGTTGAAAACGCTTGAAGTTCCATGTCGAGTTAATTATAGGTCTAACTGGACTGTGACCTTTTTGAGATGGCCGTTTGTGAAGAAAACCGGGGGAAGAGTGTATATTTAAGCTCTTTAAACAGCGCAATGGAAGGTTATTGTCCTCTGCTAATGACAGGTAAGGAAGAAAATATACAAAAGATTTCCTCAGGCCGTTTTAAGGCTGATGTTACGTCAAAAGTGAGTGCCATAGTCATTGTTCAATATAGTACATCTTTATCGCTGCTTAAATGCTGAGAAAAATTTTGGCTTTAACCTATAATTTATAAATAGGCATAATCTTACTAAATCGTTAGCGAATTTTAAGTATATATTTACGCAAGCGTCGGTGGCTCGTTGATGTAGATTGTTGCCTTCTAATCTAGAGAGTGCAGGTTCAAATCCCGCCACGTATCGATGTATCTTTTTTATAAAAATGAACCAACATCTTACCATTCTAAGTGCTTGTGCCATCGAAATTGCAAAAATACCTCTAATGTCTTTTATTTCTCCAAGCTTGGCTACTGTTACCGCAGTTCTTTTATTCTCTTCTTTGAATCTTCAATGCTGCAATTTCGCGGCCATTGTGCCAACCTCAGAATTTCATTTTTACGATTACTTTGAAGGAGTGTTCTCTTATGTAACTCTAACCACTTAAGCCCAATGATATTCTGTATATATAAAGTAGATACGCCAGCCGTGCCTCAAAAAGATAATAAAGTTGTAGGCTCTTTGTTTAGGTAAATGTACGCTCATTCGGAAGATTGTATGAGTGCTGTTGCTGAATTCGGAACCCTTTTTTCGATTGCTTTGTGAGCATATCACGAATCTATACTTTTAAAATCATTGCTTAAGCCATTTACAAATTTTATTGAGATTTTGAGTGTTTAATGAGAGTGTAAAACAAGGGTAGAATTAACAGCCACACCCCAACGTTTGTCGTACAGGTGGTACCAGTAACACGGTGACCCCTTTCTGTTCTCAGCAGGACGTCCCCACACCCTTCTCAACTGTCGATAATCTCACCATCTCGTTGCTAAATTAGGAAGCTGTGAGATCTCGATAAGGTGTTCAATAAGGGCGCACCTAGTCGTAATAAATACAACATTGCGTGAGCTTCCTACTAAGTGAAGCAATATTCTGTACCACAGATCAAGCGAATATCTAGCAATGTTTTGTTCTACTGCAATATGTTCAGTTGCAACGTAGGATTTGTTTTTGTAATGTACTTTTAGAAAGATAATTAAGGAAGTCACAAAACGGTTTCATTATTTATTGCGTTCATAGTTGTTAAATACATTGTTATTTGAATAGAAGTAGGTAGCACCAAAAGCATAAGTTAAAAATCGGGGCGGACAGGATTTTAATTAGTAACATTCAAATGTAATATTAAGATCATTGAATGTTTATAATTCATAAATTTCATAATTGTACAACAATATCTATACGGCTGTTTGCACTGTTTTGCTTACGCAACATCAACTTTGAAATAATTTCCTGGATATTGATTTGTATGAGCATTTTCAGAGTTCAGTAGCCAAATGGCAAAAACGGAACCCTTATAGTTTTTTCAAGTCTGTCTGTCCGTCCGTCCGCCTGTATGTCACACTATTTTTTCTCCGAAACTATAAACATTACACTATTCAAACTTTGTAAGTACGAGTATATGTATTCTGTGAATCGCTATTCTTATTCTTCCGATAGTTGATAAAATAAACAATATATATGATGTAGATTACTATAAAATGTAACAAAGAAATTTAGTTTCAACGATTTCTGGTGTGTAGTTTTTTTGATATGTCATAAACGGTGAACCACTATTAATAAATAAAAAATACTTTATCTTATATGAATTGCTGCTGCGGAACCCTCCACGGGCGAATCAGACTCGCGTTTGGCAAATTTTTAAAATAAAATCTGACTCTGCAATGTTGTTCCTTATTCATTTTAATATGGACACATTATTATCACTATTACCGGACGAGTCTAGATTATAGTATTGCCCCCCAAAGGTTCCTTTGTTATACGAGCCCTACCGGAAAGCGACCGGCGACATGCTTATGAGCACCCAAGGGGTTCTCAATTAAAATTATAGGCGTAAAGTAAAAAAGTTCAATTCTTACTCTATTTATTTCTTTAACAAACTCTAAAAAACATGTAAAATATTGTAATATATTCTTTGAATTACAAAATATTGCGTTCTCCAGACTGGAAAACAACGTCTGTCTTCATGACGTGTTGCGTATGATAAGGATAAGCAGCATTAGTATGCGTCGCGAAACTGAGTGAAGAGACGTGTAGCATCAATAAAATTCGCAGGTGACTAACGTTGACAAATGATGCTGGTGAACTGAGGGTACGCCATGCATTAGATAGGAAACGTAATGTACGTAAACGGTTTTTTTCTTATGGTTTAGAATAATAAACTATAAACATAACTTATTTATCAAATTTTGTTTTATTAAGTATAATGATTTATTTATTTATGTGGTTTAATCATTGTTTAATTTTGATGAATTAAAATCTATACGAACTCTTTGAAATAAAACTATATCTTGAAACGCATTTTTTTTCAATTTTCGCAACACGTCATAAATTATACATAAGGGTCCACAATTATTGCGGGTCCTTAATAATGCATCGTTTTTTACTCGCTGGTAACCCCAACCCGTTTGCGTTTTGTTTGACGATGCGCACGCGCTGCATCTTGGTTGCACTGCGGCACACCGATCGACCAACCAATCATAAGCTCAGTCGCTATCCGCTCCCCGTACACAACGTTCGTGTCGCTCGTCGCCATGTAAGCGTTCGTGAGTGTCGGACATTGAAGTTTTTAAATAAACAATCGACAGTTGACAATCACGAAAAAAATGTGCATTATAGTGGGATTGTGCAGAGAGATTTATCTCTAATGTGTAAAAAGATTGAATCGATATATCAATAAACATTTGTATCGATAAATCATTGCTGGATGTTTAACATGGTGATTGTCAGCGTTTTTAACAGGTCAGTGAATTATTCGACTTACGATGGAGCGCATGTTGTGATTAATGGATGTGATAATTATTGTTACTTGTACAATAACTAGTGAATTATCGAAAATAATTACGTTGTATCCGTTTTACACGTAGAATGCATGTTTACCACCATGTTTATAATAAAAATTTCAAAGATTCCAATATTTACTTATCTATACCTACATGAATACATAGCTACTTAATTTATTTCCCTTATATAGTCACTTAGAACGAAAAACTCAACATAATCATCGTTCTTAGCAAATCCATCATAACACGGTTCGAACAAGATTTCTTGTTGTATTTCATTGGTTCTGTAATACAAGTTATGTTGGAACAGTCATGCATGAGTAGGTTCCTCTAACTTGATAGGCAACTAAGACGTAAGATAAGGTACATATTAAGCTATATCAGTGGGTAGATTAGCTTTTATAGACACATATAGCGCCATGCAATGACAATGACCAAGTCCTACACACTATTGTTTTCTAATTATTTAATACTTCCCTGGTTTTTATTGTCTAAATCTAAACAGACAATGGGAAATAGGTTGTTAAACTAAATGGCTACTGTTTTTGGCCGCAGATGGCATTTACAGCTTCATCGGCCAAGCAAGAGGGCTCTTTACCTGTAACAACGAGCCTAAGGGCTTTTTCGAGCGGGACTCGATCCTCCTCGGCTCAGTAACCTAGATCAAGTTCTTATTTACCTAGCTATTCAGATGGGAAACCATTTGTCAAAACTAACACAAACAATAGGTATAAAATCAACGTCCTCGGCAATTCATTCTTGTACATTATACAAAAATCATATATAGGTATATCACGGAAGACCAATGTTTGAAATCACCTGCGATGGTATCTCAAAGATTAGTCCCCAAAGTATTCAACATTAAATCTGTAATTTGTTATGATTTTAACACATAATGACGTTATTGCGTTACTGTTCTATATTTTGGGATGATTTTATTGTTCATGAGGCTGAAACTGGCATAAAATTGTAGCAGAACAATCGCGATGGTCAGGGACAAAAAAGCCTTGGTACCAAAAAAAGGCTGTTTTCATTCATAACCTTTGACTGCAACATGCAAATATTTCAAATAATTTTAACATATCCTATTGAAAACAGGGACCAAGTCCTTTTTCGTTTCAGGTCATCGCATTTTTTCTGCTTGAATTTTCTGCCAGTTTCAGTCTCATTTATTGTACAAGTAAGTACCTTTTGAAGATATTTTTAAATACTCTTGTTATATTACAATTTAGTTATCTCTTATTCAAACAATCCAATAATGTTTCATGATATTGCAATTTGTTTATTCATACCTATATGATGAACAGTGTGTAACGTTACAATATTTGCATAGCTACTGCATAAGCACGTATTAAATCTATCGGTTATATACCTACCTTAATCTTACCATGCATATTGTGTAATAACGTTATACCTATATTTATTTATTCAGATAGACGTATATCCATGTAGGTAATATTTTAGGTCCATATTCTAGAACGAGACTCGACGTTGATCTTTACTTAAATTGAGTTACAAAGGGGATAGCGCTATATACGATTAATAGCGTCATCTCTTTCTTACTCAACTTAAGTAAAGATCATTGCTTGAGTCTTGTTCTAGAATACGGGCCTCAGAATAGAGACCTTCCTGTCCACCGTTTTCAGGGACTCAAGCCACCGTCCCTAGCGTGGTGAGGTTTGGTTGAATAACAAACACAACTTCAGCGATCTGTCGTTAATCAAAATAGCATTTCATAGTCACAGCCTAAGAAACAGGTTAGGTTAACATAAAACCATTTTATTTGACACTTTTTAACCGAAGCAGGAGGATATATAACAACATGTTCAACACTATTCTTGATTCTCTAAAAAATCCTGGAAGTCAAAAGGCTTAAATCTCTGACACTATCGAAATTTAAGAAGAACAAACTGTAGATATAGAGAGTCCACCCCCTGCAACAATGAATGTGTTCTGCAGCAGAACATGATTATAACAAGTCATATAAGTGTTTCACAGGTTGCCAGATCCTGTTATTATTTCAACGGATTGGCAGGATCACAAGCGGAGTTGTTAAAACACACGCTGACATCAAAGTGCCATTTCAGGCTAATCGGATAAAGACCTATTTGAATGTGAAACCAGCTTAACTTAGAGGCATGAGTTAACCCTTTAATGTCTTATATAATAAACTTATTAAATACAGAAGTGGACCCAAAAACATTTGACAAAATTGACGTCGGCGTTCCCCCTCGTTCTCACCAAACTTCATTTGACACGGTGGTTTGGGACATTAGCAGGCGGTACCTGTCTCAACTGCACTGTCGTGTCATGCATCCATCGAGCTCTTCCTGATGCCGCGTCGTATCACCGTCACACTCTGACGTCTGTAGGGTTGCCAACTGATTACAACGTTGTAATTTATAGTTAGTTTTAACTTTAAATGAAGGCAAACCATGTGGTACTTACTAGGTGTTACTCAGTCGTCGTAGTACCACCGTAGTATATCGTCCCGTAAAATAGCAGTATTTGGCACTTCTGTGTTTCAGGATGAGGGCACTGTAGCTAGTAAATTACCGGTTATAAGAGGGCGCAGGCAGTCATGACGGAAAATAATGACTACCTTCTGTTATATATATTATATATATATATGTATATCCCTACACATTAGGGACTTGCAACCCCTGAAGGAGCAATGGGTGCATTCGAGTAGAAGTTTTAGCGTCAATAACACTCAATCAATGTGACGTATGAGGTCCAGAGGTTCAAAGTTGAGGAATCTTCACCAGAAGTCAAGTTCTGCAGAGAATATTAAAGTCGGAATCTTAAGCCTAACATTACTTAAGTTAATTATTTTCTGTTTTTGGAACCACTGAATAAAACAATATTTGATTTGATTTATGTTTTTGCGGACAATCAGGTGATTCAGCCTACAATGTTCTAACCAAAGTAGGAAAATTCGCACAGTGACTTTCACTATGTTGTTATCCCCGCTGAATTTGAACCCACGACTCTCAGATCACGAAGTGATCTATCCTCAACGCTGTGACCATCAGACTATGGAGAAAGTTAATAAAAAACTACTAACCTAAATTTTGTTTGACAACCCTACCCATCTAATTCGGTTCTTCATAATTTGCGCCTTCACCGAACCCCCTTTTTGCGGGCTACCTCTTCCTATCTATTCGCCGGAGTAATTTATAAATGAATAAATCATTATTTGCTTTTGTTACCACTTGCAAGTTTCCGCTATTGTGTTTAGAGTCCGAATTCGATTAACACTTCACAAGTGCTATTGCGTTTCCGATTACGCACGCGAAATGGAAACTGACTGATCTTTGAATATGCATGTGCATGGAAGACACAGCTGTGCACTTCCACGCGTAAATAAACGTTCCCTCTCGGTAATGTTTGTTTACGTGCAGCATCGTTTAAATAAGCACAAATCGTGTAAACCCTCGGTTAGGAAACGTATTTCAAACACTTAAAAACTGGTTGATGTTTTGTTTTAGTCCTCTTAAAATTGAGATATATAATCGAGATTCTTTAATATTTAAAAAAAAGTTCTATTAACTTTACTTAAGTATTTCGGCGCCGGAATAAACAGTTTTAATGGTTGATAAGTTGATGTCGAGGTCTTATTTTGACTAGTTATTCACAAATATCGGAAACATACTTACATACATACTAGGTGGTAGACTCGATATCGAGTCGTCTAGGTAGGTACCATCGCAGTGCTAGATATCATCATCCCGTGAAACAGGAGTGTTATGCACTTTTGTGTCTCGGGATGAGGGCGCTGTAGCTAGTGAAATTACCGCGTATATTATACCTAAGATCTGTTGTCTCGGATGACGGGCGCGATGCGGCATTGATGGAGGATGGTAACTGTCTGTCAGTTGTTGGTCTCCTTTAGTGCCGCTCTGTCATGGTCTGGCGTATCACTTACCATCAGGTGAGCGTCCAGACCGTCCTGTACACTTTTAATATAAAAAAATCATCAAATCAGTCTTTAAGTGAACTGCAAATAAATGCCACGTTTCCACTGCACTTCATGCCTCGTTCTGGTTGTATTTAATAAGCACTTTAAAAGTATGTATGTTTTAATGATGACCAAGCTAAAATAAATCTTGTTTATAGGTACATATTGTTCATAATAATTGTAATAATTCCATGTACTGAAAACTGCCAATTTATATATATTGTTTCTACGTTTCCCTTACTTATTTACACTGTTTGTTATACGGGTAAAATAAATAGATAACTTATGCAATGATTGATTATCCCGGAATCCAGTAAAGCAACTACAATTATGTAATTAAAATATCGTCAAGTTCCACCGCTTATGATGGTTATTTCATGTGAACTAAAAAGACTAAGAATTATGTAATAAAACGTTTCTCGGAAAGACATTTTGAGGAATTCCAGACATGACTCCTTATGAAATATCATAAACGGGTTAATAGGTTGTTGTATACTGATAAACTAATTACAAGTGCTTACAGGTTAGTAGTGATTGTTATTTATGATTATTGTTATGACACCCCCATTAGACGGGAGTAATAGGTGGAGTTAGGAATTTTTATAATTATGCCTGAGAAATGACAGGGCCATTTAGGTAAGAGATTGTTGCAAGCTATTCTGGCATGAAGATTCTTATAAGACTTATTGTTTTGCTTTTCAGAATCTCATACGATATCGCCAAGGTGCAGTAAAGTTTGAATGAATTGATCGATGTTTAAACGCCAAACAGCGAATTATCGTTAATTGGTAGAAATGATGAAGGTAACTCGAGCGCCCAAAAATGTCTAATTGGAAAATGTTCCATCCTTGTTACATATAGATTGTAAACAATAAGACTATATGAAACAAAAACCAAAGTGTGCTTAATAACTCCAACTTATGAAAGTTTCATGTCACTTTCAATTACGCGACTATAAAGCCACATTATAGTAGAATAATTGAGGTTAAAAGAAACGAGTAAGAAGCATGTAAAAGTGTCGAATTAGACAATTAACCCGAAAACCGACATGGCTTGTCATAAAGAAACGGATGGATGAGAAGAGTTTGCACAGTGCTTAGTACTTACTTTTAATACCTATACTAGCTTTTGCATGCGAATTCGATCGAGTTTTTTCATTAACACACGTTATTTTTCGGATTCCAACACTTCAATAAATCAAAGTCGTTTTTTTTGCGATGTAAGAATGTACGTCAAATTGTCTTTTTTATTATAATAATCGGTTCAGTGGTTTAGGTATCAAATATACTGATTTCGTTTACGTTTTTTTTGACGTTAAATTATATTTCATAAAAAGGTTAGCATCTATCATAGTTTTAGGAACCTGTAATCAAACGTCACAATTGCCTTCAGCCATTCCTTATAAGTTAAAAGGTTCTTTCTCTTTACTATAAACAATGGAAGCTTTGTAAAGCTAACCGCATTATTACCCCATTTGCGTACGAATTGAGTCTTCTTGTGAAAAGTGTTATACAGTCAACTGTTTAACGGCTACTAAATCACAACTCAGCCTTCTCGAATAGGATGTCCGACTGCAATGAATCACGTAGTATCTTCGCCCACTACATATTTACCTCTCCAGTGTCCAGTATTCAATAAATGTGTTAATCGAAAATACGCTTTAGTTGGAATGACATAAAGTTGAACTGCTGATACCAACAAGATCTCAGAGGTCGTTCACAGCACCTACTCAGATGGATTTTAGTCATTCTTGAACCTAAATTAAGTGCTGGAATATTATCCCGTATATTTACAAAACATGCTTCGCGAGATGTCTATGTAAATATGAAGGCCCCTTTTATTCGATATTATTTAGTATGTAAATTGGTAATTCATAGCTATACCTAGTCGATTTCGAGTACTAACTACGTTTAATTGAATATTCGTGCAAAGGTCTATAAATGAGTATAATGAAGCTAGGTTATCATGACAGTCATTTCTCATTATTGTAATGGCTTGATCAAATGGTTTGCAAACCATGTTCTGCAAACCCGTGAATATGTCCTATTACATACATGATCAATAGAACATGTTCACTTTTAATTAAGTATTAACTTCATTATTGAAATCCTAATTATTGCCGTAATCATTATAGCTTTCTGTAACGGAAAGCTAAAATGATAACGACAGAATGCAGCTGTGCCGCCCCTACTCTATCGCAGGCGCGGTAAGAGGTAGCTTAGCTTCCATTAATAATTAAAATAGCAAGTAGAGAACTCTCTCTGAAATCTAATCATTTCGTAAGGTTTTTTTTTATGTTATAGCGGGCAAACGAGCAGACTGCTCATCTGATGATAAATGACGCCGTCGCCCATGTACACTTGCAATACCAAAGGGCAAAGAAATGTGTTGACGGCCTTTTAAGTGGGAATACGCATCAGAGTTGGGTACACGATCCTGATTCCATACAAATTATAATATAACATACTCATTCGCTTACCAAACGATGTTCATGTTTTTTGTTCAGTTATTTGGATGGGTGTTTATACTGAATTATTTTAATAACGACACGTTCAGTTAATTATCTCTGGTGAGTGATTGATTGGGTTCTAATTTGAATAATTAATAGCTGTGTTTGAGAGGTAAACGACCTGACAAATGTTTTTCACTGAGGTTATGACTATATTTGTACGTCTGTACGATGTCGAAAATAAGATTCGATTAATTAGTTGTCAAACTGTTCTTACTTGCAAATCGGGAGTTATAATGGGCTACAAATAATGCCAGCGACGCGAATATCTTGAACTAGATTGATGTGAAGAACTATAAGAGTCTATGATCGGCAATAGACGAAATAAGGCTGATTTGTTGATGATTGTTGTTGTTGATTGATGTTCAGTAGCCAGAACAGTGTATATTAGGATGTCTTTACTCTTTATTGAAAAACTACTTAATTGATACGTCACGGTATCAACTAAAAGATTCTGCAAGTTGAAAGAGTCAATTAGTCAAATGTAAATTCAAAGTTGAATTTAAAGACACGTAAAGCCGACACAGTGTTTTTAAATTTAAGTTATCCTATGCAGCGTAAATAGCTGTAGTTATACAACATAATACAAAATAAACTTATTTGTAAGAGTTAATAAATTATTGAAAGCTCCCGTTATATAACGTTCAATAACACATACCTGTTTTTATAAAGAAAACTATCATTCACTCGTATCATATTGGTATATTTTGAATAGGATAAAATTAGAAAACAACTCATATACGGCAGTCCATCGAGGATATATATAACATCTGCACACACGCATTAGAAACCCGTAAATTAGGTCGCATTCGCATAATTAGCATGGATTTATTCCGGGACACGTCTGCCGGGAGACACAAGTCCCACCTTGGGAAAGTTAACACTGTCCCAGTTTAGACTTGACCAAATGAACATATGATGCATTCAGTAGAGAAATCATAGAATTCAGAGATAGGTGTTCTTTTATAGATCGCTTTTGTAATTTCAATTTAATTTGTATTGAAATTATTTACTTCAATTTTATTTGTGTTTTCGCGGTGTATTTAAAATGGTTATTTTAAGAAATACGTCTTCAAAGTGCTTAACTAAATTCTTTACTTCTACTAATGATACTTCTTTTTGCCTTCTAACTTATATGTTGGTGGTTTTGAAATGTCAAAATTTTTTGAGAATATTATTTTTGGTGAGCTTTTCGTGTGGTGTAGTGATTAAATAAAACTGAGTTTCAAAAATTTAATACAACATGCAAAACATGACACCTTAGAACATAGTTCGTAGCATTAGGATTCCAACGTACTCTGCGCTTATTTAACCTTAGTAATTACTTTAATCATGATCGAAGAACGAAGTAGCACTTAATTCAATTAGATAACTCCTTCAACAGGTTTGGAGTCACCAACATTAACTATTAGAGTTCAATACTCTTGAAAGTGCACTCATTACGTGCATTGCAAATCGCCATTCCAACAATGAGACAGAGCACTATCAAGACGCATAGTAGAAACAGCGCCGTTTTTGTCATAGGATCATGACATAAACGGCGCCAAAAACTTATTATTGAGACACTCTAAATCTGTATGTTTTTCTTTGTGTTACCACAAACTACCCATTCACGGCTCGTAAAAGCTTTTCCTAATGGCTTACTCTATTTATTATCTACTTAACTATACCATATCAAGAGACGACGTGATTTAATGTGATTGACACTGAAGAAAATGATGCCCTCAACATTATAACTTCATTTGCCAAGTGACACAAGGTTACAAAAATAATATTTTTTTTTAATGAAAGGTAGATAACTCTTTTACTATAAATGTAATGCAAAATATCATAAATCTGTGGCACTTGTAGATTTTTTGCAACATTATCATGCCAGTACTACTTCAGCATTGAATGCAACCGAGCTGTATACTTAATTTGATAATAAATAATATCTACTGACATTCACACAGTGCCATCTAGCCCAAAGTGAAGCGTGAAGCCTACTATGGGTACAAAACAACGGATAAACATACTTATATACATTTTTTTATTGAAAATATATACATATAAAACACAGACCATTACAAACAGACATGTTCATACACGCAAATGTTTGTACTGCCTGGGGATCGAACCCGGAACCCTTGGTATAGCAGCCGACGTCTCAACCGCAACACCAAATGGATCGCCAAGACTACTTAAGACTGGAATGCAATCGAGCTGTATACTTAATTTGATAATGTACTAATAATTCTATATTTGTCTGTTGTCCTGCTCCATGTTCATGTCAAACTGCACGTGGTCGGTTGTAGAATTGTACTCGGTGCAATGTATCCTTATCGTTTACATTTGGGTCAAATAAATTTAAATAAGAAAGTATGCTAAAGATATTACAGTTTAGTCCTTAAAAATAAAAATGCCGTAGTCGTTGTATATTTATGGGATTCATTTAACTTTTGTATGTTCAATTACTTAGTAACTTTACACGAAATATTTTTTCCAAGTTTTCTATAATACTGAATATGTTATGAGCTCGTGAAAATTCGAATACTAAACCTATCTAAGCCATTTTAAGGTTGCCTGGAAGAGATCGCCTTGTGCGATAAGGCCAGCCATTTATGCTTAATTTATATTAAAATAATTTTCTGTTTTTTTTTAAAGTGCAATAAAGTATGTCATCATCACTAAACGTCGCCACCGAGGGGCACGAGCCGACCCTTACGCGGCTGTATAGCCCTAAGTCGTCCACGCGTGCTCAGTGCGGAAAGGCCGACTTCACGCACAACCTGTTGAATCTCCTTGCAAGCGTGCGCAGGTTTGTAATAAAATGAGCAAAGAATATTCTGATTAAGCAACAGGTGATGTTAAATTTGCATTATTGGATTAACTATGCAAGTGAATTCATAACCAAAATCGTTTCTTATTGTTCAAAATATGGCATTTACGTGTTTGATGAACGGCAGCTGAGCAATTTAACCAATTATTCGAAATCCCGCTTAGCGGATTTCCTTCAAATATTACCGGTCATAACCTGTTATTACAACTGTTTCTTTGCACACAATACCATGCGATCTTTTAATTTCATCTAAGTGCATATTGTCCAGAAAGTCACGCAACGACTTGCAGTTATGCATGTTCTTAATGATTTCACTTTAATTGAGTCTATGCTTTCTACGTATGTCATATTCTAAAGTTAGATGCTTTAGATTGGGTGTTGATAAGTTCTTTAGTATCACTTGTGACGTGGTTTTGAATATTATTAGTGTTGTGGTACGGTGTACCTTATAATTTAATCTATTGAAATAGTCATGTAAGAACAAATTTTATATTTAAGTGAATACACGTGTGTGAACTTTTCTGTACATTTATAGTATAGTGCTCTCATTAATTTTTTCTTTATTTTACAAAAGAGCACTTATTTTCGGAAAAGGTTCATTGATGTTTATTTTAAAATGAAACTGATACCGATTTCTTTATTATGCTGACTATATTACATTTAAAGGGATTTGCATAGTTTTAATAAATAACACTTCAAATTAATGACATCATTTCAGAAGCGCCAACGTCAAAATTAGTCACGTCATATAACCGCATTGTGTTTTTAATCCGACTCCGTCAACGGATGAATAATTGAGCGAATTTTTGGAAAGCTCATCGTGATTATACCAAAATGCCCCTAAAACTGCAATCGATTGGTCTAACAATGAGGTATTTGGTGCACTATTGTGCTCGCCATCTGTTATTGAGGGATCGAACTGTTCGATAATCGTTGGTTATCCCAGTACACAATGAACAAATTCAGCCTCTTATTATTAGAAATTTGAAGCGACGCACGCGCCGGTGATGCAAGTAATATACTTGTTATTGAATGCATCGCATTTTTTCTGGCTCTCCCCACAATCCTATAAGTTTATTTATTAGTTGAGCAGTAAAGTCGTCATAAGGGGAGCGATTTATGAGTAAGTTTATTTTGTTACCGGAGGGGATCTAGTTCTGAGCTGTCAGTATCGTTTGTTGGTTACTCGTTAAACTAAGACATGTCTATAGCTGTCATTAAAGATTTTATTGGTATGTGGTGATTGAACAAATATGGAAGAATTAATTGAATATTGTGAACAGGCAAGTAGATATCAGTTGGCTTTTTCTTTGAATAGATTCTCGGTAAATATTAATTTGTAAAATAAATCTGAGTAAGTAGCTAACTGTGAGTAGGTTCATATTTTCCCATACAAAAACAAAACTTACCTAAAATATAAAACTCTGTATACTTTTTTAGCAATATTGATGATTTACGAGTAAGTTTGAAAGTGCCAAATTAAGGCATTAATGGGCCTGCATGCCTGGAGCTTCTTTTCCTTCGCCTTTTTAAAGCCCGCACAACACAAGCGTCCTCGGTTGACGTAATAACTTTTTTATTTATTTCATAGGACTAACAACAACGAAACACATATATCTTATAATTAAGAGAACCGTCTTCATCGTTTGCCTACCTATGTTATACAAATCTTCATCATTATCAGCTTATTACACAGCCCTAACGAAGGTCACAAGCCTACCCTACGTTTAGGTCTATAGGCCTTAGTCGTCTACGCGGACCCACTGCGGATTGGCTGACTTCACGCAAATATATTGGTACGTGGCGGGATTGAACCTGCACCCTCCAGATCGGAAGGCAACAGTAAATACCATTGAGTCACAGACGCAAATAAATATTTATTTTTATTCCGAACAATTCTTTGAAATATTATACATAACTGTAAAAATTATAAGATATATAAGTCAGATAGTAATAGATACTTTTTGTTGATTTCAACCTGATCGGTTTAGAACTTTTTTTTATTTATTTTTTATTCGGAATACCAACAGCTTTAATACAGTTTGTTGAATTACAATTTGAAGTACAAGTATGACTAAGCTATTGAAAGGAATTCGCAAATGTGCTCTCTTAGATTCTAAAATTTACAATACGAGTATCATATAACAAAACATGATTGTTTCCCAATAAGTTTTTATCGACATTTTTTTCTATAGATATTTTTTACTGAACTAGATCAATATGTGTTAGAATTAATTGCAATGACATCGCAGAAATGATTCGTAATCGTATATTGTTACCTAAGTTTTTTGTTTGTGGTTATGTTGGTGAAGAAATAAATTGGTATCAAGGTGATTTTTGTATTGAGCATAAATTTATCATAAAGGTTTCGTTTCAGTACACTTTAGTTTAATTGTCATTTTTTTTTAAAGTTACTTT
Organism: Leucinodes orbonalis; assembly: GCA_019425675.1. Lineage (NCBI taxonomy): Eukaryota > Metazoa > Arthropoda > Insecta > Lepidoptera > Crambidae > Leucinodes > Leucinodes orbonalis. The sequence continues at coordinate 42,870 of PQWD01009354.1, forward strand.
CTATATATTGTAATAGTTTTAAAATTGTTTTGTGTTATTTTGCTAATTGCATTTCTTTTTTCATGGGGTTTTACAAAGTTATTTATTCAATTAACATAATTAAATAAAAAAACATAGGTGTTATATAGGTTGATGAACTAAAACGGTCATACTATTTTTAGTTCTTTACCAACAATTTCCGAAAGAACCGCGGTTTTTAAACTTAACCGTTATTCGTAGAGAGTAATAAATTGAGTATTTTTTTTTAGGTGGGGCTTCATTGGCGGCTTTCAGCTGCTCATTTCGAAACATTTAAAGAAGTCGTCAACCTCTTTAGCCCTGAGATTAATTAGGCTACCTACCTACTTTAATATTGCTTTTCTTGCATTCACTTGGTGAACTTTTCTGTTCTGTACTTATTACGATGATTTTTGCATAGGCTTTTGTTATGAAATCATTTTTCCTCTTGTAACAAATCCAATTATATCCTATTATATTGCCATTGAATGAAGAGAATCCACTTCGCTATTGTTATAGAATAAAAATGGATAGAAATACACGTGACCAGAAGAAGTAATCGAGATACATAAGGAAGTAATATGATATGAAACGGATCAGTGAAGCTAGCTAAACATATATTGATTTGTAACAAAATACCAACTGCCTAAGAAATATCTAGACATGGTAGATATATAAATGTAACTTCATATTGTATCATCATCATCATCATTAGCTCATTAAACGTCCCCACCGAGGGGCACGAGCCTACCCGTATAGGTGATTAGGCCTTAGTCGTCCACGCGGGCCAGTGCGGATTGGACGACTTCACACACAACCTTCGAATCTTTCGCAGGCGTGCATGAAGGTTTCCTCACGATGTTTTCCTTCACCGTAAGAGCGTCGGATAACGTACATATATTTTTTCGAAAATTCGAAAATACATTGGTACGTGTCGGGATTTGAACCTCAGCCCTCCCGGTAGGAAGGCGACAGTCCACACCACTGAGCCACCGACGCTCGTCATATTGTATAGTTTTGTCATATTCTTAAGCAATAAATGTATTTTCTGGAGATATAGACGGCATAGTTTTAGAAAGATGTTTTGGATATCGTCACGCTTGGTATTTATTTTCAGCATACTCCTATACCATCCAGCAAGGAACATGCTCCCCTACACAACATAGCTGGGGAGATTGGGCCGTAATCCACCATGTGGGGCAAATGCGGATCGGCGGGCCTTTGACAGCCAATGACGCCTTAAGGCGCCAGACACAAAATATTTTTAATTGTGTCCGGATAACCGGCGTTCAATGATCACTGTCCAACGGTTATTAATTTTCCTTCAATGCGGCTCTGTCAATGTCGGGTGTATCACTTACCATCAGATGAGCGTCCTGACCGTCCTGTACAAACCCTACTATACCCTAAAAAACGAACTGTGGATCACGTAGCGATCTTAATCAACGCCTAGACTACGGAACCAATTGTATTATACATTATTAAGTTAGTATTTTTATATTTCCACTAATAATTGACATCAGTTTTTTAAATAAATAAAAAAAAATAAGGGTTATATGAGAATTAATAACATAAATATGTTGTTCAAGCGATAATTCCCAGATTTAGTTCTTCTAAAGTACGATTACTTTCCTACCCCTGTAGGGAAGTAATCGTGCCCATTTATTCTGTTTAAATATGTTTTACTTAATACTCAACGAACATGCACAAGATTATATTAACAGATATATTCACATATTTATTCTTGCAGCAACGACTGTATTCACAATTCGCCCGGAAAAAAATCAACTAAATCCATACCGACCGCACTTTAACTACGGTACTTAAATATGAATAATCGTGCACCGAAANTAAAGATATTACAGTTTAGTCCTTAAAAATAAAAATGCCGTAGTCGTTGTATATTTATGGGATTCATTTAACTTTTGTATGTTCAATTACTTAGTAACTTTACACGAAATATTTTTTCCAAGTTTTCTATAATACTGAATATGTTATGAGCTCGTGAAAATTCGAATACTAAACCTATCTAAGCCATTTTAAGGTTGCCTGGAAGAGATCGCCTTGTGCGATAAGGCCAGCCATTTTGCTTAATTTATATTAAAAATTTTCTGTTTTTTTTTAAAGTGCAATAAAGTATGTCATCATCACTAAACGTCGCCACCGAGGGGCACGAGCCGACCCTTACGCGGCTGTATAGCCCTAAGTCGTCCACGCGTGCTCAGTGCGGAAAGGCCGACTTCACGCACAACCTTTGAATCTCCTTGCAAGCGTGCGCAGGTTTGTAATAAATAAATGAGCAAAGAATATTCTGATTAAGCAACAGGTGATGTTAAATTTGCATTATTGGATTAACTATGCAAGTGAATTCATAACCAAAATCGTTTCTTATTGTTCAAAATATGGCATTTACGTGTTTGATGAACGGCAGCTGAGCAATTTAACCAATTATTCGAAATCCCGCTTAGCGGATTTCCTTCAAATATTACCGGTCTCTCTGTTTCTAATTACCATGCGATCTTTTAATTTCATCTAAGTGCATATTGTCCAGAAAGTCACGCAACGACGTTGCAGTTATGCATGTTCTTAATGATTTCACTTTAATTGAGTCTATGCTTTCTACGTATGTCATATTCTAAAGTTAGATGCTTTAGATTGGGTGTTGATAAGTTCTTTAGTATCACTTGTGACGTGGTTTTGAATATTATTAGTGTTGTGGTACGGTGTACCTTATAATTTAATCTATTGAAATAGTCATGTAAGAACAAATTTTATAGTTAAGTGAATACACGTGTGTGAACTTTTCTGTACATTTATAGTATAGTGCTCTCATTAATTTTTCTTTATTTTACAAAAGAGCACTTATTTTCGGAAAAGGTTCATTGATGTTTATTTTAAAATGAAACTGATACCGATTTCTTTATTATGCTTACTTACTATATTACATGTAAAGGGATTTGCATAGTATTTTAATAAATAACACTTCAAATTAATGACATCATTTCAGAAGCGCCAACGTCAAAATTAGTCACGTCATATAACCGCATTGTGTTTTTAATCCGACTCCGTCAACGGATGAATAATTGAGCGAATTTTTGGAAAGCTCATCGTGATTATACCAAAATGCCCCTAAAACTGCAATCGATTGGTCTAACAATGAGGTATTTGGTGGACTATTGTGCTCGCCATCTGTTATTGAGGGATCGAACTGTTCGATAATCGTTGGTTATCCCAGTACACAATGAACAAATTCAGCCTCTTATTATTAGAAATTTGAAGCGACGCACGCGCCGGTGATGCAAGTAATATACTTGTTATTGAATGCATCGCATTTTTTCTGGCTCTCCCCACAATCCTATAAGTTATTTATTAGTTGAGCAGTAAAGTCGTCATAAGGGGAGCGATTTATGAGTGGTCATTCTAAGTTAAGAGGTACTTTCGATGGGCAGGACAAAAAAATATATTTTTTATACTTACTTCCTAATTAACCTATTTATTGCTTAAACTAAATGTTTCCTACATGCCCACTTAAATTTATTACAGCAATGTACGTAATTTAGTCACAATAAGTTCTAATATAAGAAAAAGTCACTCCCTGGTCTGTCCCCAAACCGACTTTATTTATAAACCAGTGATTATGAATGTATCAAAATTCAATAAATACTTTATCATCGTTAATTTTATAACGAACAATAACTTAGTCACAGTGTCTTATAAGTAAATTTAGTTATATTCAATTTTTCATAATAATATCAACGTCGAAATTTGTCTTCGTCTTTCGTTCTCGTCCCCTTGGCTTTTGTTTAGTTTTTAATCAGTTTTGTTTTGCTAGTTTTTGGAAGTTGTGACCTTGAGTGCATAGGATGTAACGTGAAGCTAGCAGCAAGCGGCGCGTGAGCCGACTGCGCAGCCATTTTAACGGCCATGTTAGTCACGCCGCTCGCTGGGTGTAGAACTGTTGAGTGAATGCAGTCTTTCCTCTGGTAAGTTTTATTTGGCAATTATTTGTTAAAATAACAATATTAACTTAAATATTCACTATGAATAGTGTGTACATTGTTACATTGATTTGAATTGTGTGTGAGAAATACTTTTACGACTATTTTAGATATTAATCGAAAATGTATCTCCTCTGGCGTATTTCCCCTGGCTCTTTAGATGGCAGGGGAGATACTTAATGGCCAGGGGAGATACATTTGTATGCGTTTTCATGAATAGTTCTACATTTTTCTCTGATTTTTATTTGGCTTTATGTATATCTTAGCTTTACAATTTAATATGACTTTTTTACAGACAAAATGGCACCTAGAAAAAAAATGACGCGCGAAGAAAGGCTCGAAAAAAAAGGATAGCAGAACGATTACGATACCAAAGAATTATAAATGACAAAGATATGTACGCTCTACAAAAAGTCAAGGAAAGGGAAAAGTATGAAAAGAAGAAAGAAAAAGGAGTTATTAAGACAGTCAAGCAAATGACTCCCAGAGAGCACCGGAAGGCTAGAAAAGTATGTAGAGAAAAAGAAAAAATTCGTAGACGTCGTTTAGCACTTCAAGATATAAGCAATGCTCCTGAAACACCACCAGGTTCGGATAATGAAGACCACCACCCCCTCAAAATATGAACATGCGAGCACAGGCAGCACAGCAAAAGTCAATACGAGCAAGAAAAGAAACCTAATAATAAGAAAACAAAAGGCTGAAATAGCTCAACTTAGGTCTGCAGAACTGCAGATAGATTAGTTGCGAGTGGGACCGATATTTTATCAATAGATGACTTAGCCAAAGCCCTTGAGAAAACCTGCCCAAATATTAAAATTTTCACCGTAGATGATGCAGACATATCTGAAAAAGCAGCAAAATTAGGTTCTACTGAAGGTATAAAGACTTTTTCAGGCAAGTTACCGGTTGCGTATTTATACCTAATTGCCTGACATTGAAAAGTTTGAGCTGCTTCTGTGACCCAGAGTTATGTCGTCATTTTCAATTGGGTTCTTTGGATTATCCACAAACACGTCCTAAATTTCGTCTACGTGTTGATGACATATACGGTGCTAGTGATTCAGAAGATGAACCACTTATCAATTTCATATCTCAAGAACACAGGAAGAAGTCTCAAGAAACACTACAGCATTCTGTACCTACCAGTATTAAAACCAATCTGCACAAAGATGATTCAAAGATTTCAACATCTGAAAAGGAAACATTCTGCAACGGGGACTTTGTACTGGTTAAACTTCAGGATACAAAAACAGAATATCGTTACGTTGCAATGTGCACAGGTGTTGAAGAAGATGATGAACTTCAAGTTATATTTTGTAAAATCTGTGATGAAACTGGAAAAAAGTTCAGAATTAATGATGACGATATTTCTTTCATCACCTGGGATCAGGTTTTAAAAAAACTCCTCCCCTAACATAAAAATGAGAGGGCAGCGTATTTTTTATGAATTTAATGAATCTATTGATGTCTTTGAACGCGGGTTTTAGAAAAAGATTTTTTTTAGTTACCTTTTAATTAAAATGTTTTTATAGTTTAAGTACAAGAAGAGTTTAATACTGTTACTCAGAGAAGTTTTTGTTTCTTTTTATTTCATTATTGACTATTGATAGTAAAGTTATATATTTTTTGTTGTGTTGGAAAGGAAAAGTAAGAACCTTCTTATGTTTTGTACCTAGTGCTTAAGAAATATTTAATTTTATAAACAAAGACTGCTAAGAAATGGAAAGTCTGATTATAAATAAGTCATAATTAAAATAAAAAAAATAAATAAAGTTGATTCTTAAAAATAACCCTTTTTAATATGTCTATGTCTCTTCCCTGTCCATAAAGTATCCTCCCCTGTGCATCTTGTCTCTACCCTGTACTGAGTATTTACCCTGGTCACTTATAAATCGAGATAAAACCAATAAATTGACTTGCTACTTTGTAAACGTTTTTAACTTAATAGTTACCATAAAAAAAATGTATACTTAAGTCAAAATATTAAAAAAAATACCATGCCGTCACTTCATACAACATATTACCTCTTAACTTAGAATGACCCGAGTAAGTTTATTTTGTTACCGGAGGGGATCTAGTTCTGAGCTGTCAGTATCGTTTGTTGGTTACTCGTTAAACTAAGACATGTCTATAGCTGTCATTAAAGATTTTATTGTATGTGGTGATTGAACAAATATGGAAGAATTAATTGAATATTGTGAAAAAGGTAGATTATGTGGCTTTTTCTTTGAACAGATTCTTGGTAAATATTAATTTGTAAAATAAATCTGAGTAAGTAGCTAACTGTGAGTAGTTCATATTTCCCATACAAAAACAAAACTAAAAATATATAAACTCTGTATACTTTTTAGCAATATGATGATTTACGAGTAAGTTTGAAAGTGCCATATTAAATCATTAATGGGCCTGCATGCCTGGAGCTTCTTTTCCTTCGCCTTTTAAAGCCCGCACAACACAAGCGTCCTCTTGACGTAATAACTTTTTTATATTTCATAGGACTAACAACAACGAACACATATATCTTATAAAAGAGAACCGTCTTCATCGTTTGCCTACCTATGTTATACAAATCTTCATCATTATCAGCTTATACACAGCCTAACGAAGGTCACAAGCCTACCCTACGTGTAGGTCTATAGGCCTTAGTCGTCTACGCGACCCACTGCGGATTGGCTGACTTCACGCAAACGTATTTGGTGGCGGATTGAACCTGCACCCTCCAGATCGGAAGGCAACAGTTAATACCATTGAGCCACAGACGCAAATAAATATTTATTTTTATTCCGAACAATTCTTTGAAATATTATACATAACTGTAAAAATTATATTATATAACTGTAAAAATTATATTATATTATAAAGTCAGATAGTAATAGATACTTTTGTTGATTTCAACCTGATCGGTTTAGAACTTTTTTTTTATTTATTTTTTATTCGGAATACCAACAGCTTTAATACAGTTGTTGAATTACAATTTGAAGTACAAGTATGACTAAGCTATTGAAGGAATTCGCAAATGTGCTCTCTTAGATTCTAAAATTTACAATACGAGTATCATAAACAAAACACATTGTTACCCAATAAGTTTTTATCGACATTTTTTCTATCGATATTTTACTGAACTAGATCAATATGTGTTAGAATTAATTGCAATGACATCGCAGAAATGATCGTAATCGTATATTGTTACCTAAGTTTTTTGTTGTGGTTATTAAAGTAGAAATAAATTGGTATCAAGGTGATTTCTGTATTGAGCATAAAATTTATCATAAAGGTTTCGTTTCAGTACACTTTAGTTTAATTGACATTTATTAAAGTTACTTTCTATATATTGTAATAGTTTTAAAATTATTTGTGTTTTTTGCTAATTGCATTTCTTTTTTCATGGGTTTTACAAAGTATTTATTCAATTAACATAATTAAATAAAAAAACATAGGTGTTATATAGGTTGATGAACTAAAACGGTCATACTATTTTTAGTTCTTTACAACAATTTCCACAAAGACCGCGGTTTTTAACTTAACCGTATTCGTAGAGAGTAATAAATTTGAGTATTTTTCTTAGGTGGGCTTCATTCGGCGGCTTTCAGCTGCTCATTTCGAGAACATTTAAAGAAGTCGTCAACCTCTTTAGCCCTGAGATTAATTAGGCTACTACCTACTTTAATATTGCTTTTCTTGCATTACTTGGTGAATTTTTTCTGTCTGTACTTATTACGATGATTTTTGCATAGGCTTTTGTTATGAAATCATTTTCCTCTCTGTAACAAATCCAATTATATCCTATTATATTACCATTGAATGAAGAGAATCCACTTCGCTATTGTTATAGAATAAAAATGGATAGAATATACGTGACCAGAAAAGTAATCGAGATACATAAGGAAGTAATATGATATGAAACGGATCAGTGAAGCTAGCTGAACATATATTGATTTGTAACAAAATACCAACTGCCTAAGAAATATCTAGACATGGTAGATACATAAATTTAACTTCATATTGTATAGTTTTGATATATTCTTAAGCAATAAATGTATTTTCTGGAGATATAGACGGCATAGTTTTAGAAAGATGTTTTGGATATCGTCACGCTTGGTATTTATTTTCAGCATACTCCTATACCATCCAGCAAGGAACATGCTCCCCTACACAACATAGCTGGGGAGATTGGGCCGTAATCCACCATGTGGGGCAAATGCGGATCGGCGGGCCTTTGACAGCCAATGACGCCTTAAGGCGCCAGACACAAAATATTTTTAATTGTGTCCGGATAACCGGCGTTCAATGATCACTGTCCATCGGTTATTAATTTTCCTTCAATGCGGCTCTGTCAATGTCGGGTGTATCACTTACCATCAGATGAGAGTCCTGACCGTCCTGTACAAACCCTACTATACCCTAAAAAACGAACTCTGGATCACGTAGCGATCTTAATCAACGCCTAGACTACGGAACCAATTGTATTATACATTATTAAGTTAGTATTTTTATATTTCCACTAATAATTGACATCAGTTTTTTAAATAAATAAAAAAAAATAAGGGTTATATGAGAATTAATAACATAAATATGTTGTTCAAGCGATAATTCCCAGATTTAGTTCTTCTAAAGTACGATTACTTTCCTACCCCTGTAGGGAAGTAATCGTGCCCATTTATTCTGTTTAAATATGTTTTACTTAATACTCAACGAACATGCACAAGATTATATTAACAGATATATTCACATATTTATTCTTGCAGCAACGACTGTATTCACAATTCGCCCGGAAAAAAATCAACTAAATCCATACCGACCGCACTTTAACTACGGTACTTAAATATGAATAATCGTGCACCGAAAATGCGAAACAAACACGCTAAAACATCTAAAGTACACTCCACTAGAATCCGTGACGGCCAATTACGAACGCTTCTGCGGTAACTGCGTTAGCTAATATTCATAACGGTCAATTTGAGTAGACTAGAGGTTACGGGCACAAGTATTGAGCTTAGATGACCGGAATAAACGGACCCCACGCCGTAAACAATAGAACAAAATACTGGATAAGCTATAAAATATTCATATTTTGGATTACAATGGATACGCACGAATCAATGCCACCCTTGATAATAACAATAATGCGATGGGTTTTTGTGTTCGATCATAACCCCCTGAATACTGCAATCGACGATTCTTGTTCTAGGTCGTTGCACTCGTTTAAAATGCTCGAATGCCTTTGTGGTTAGTGTATAACATATATATATATAGATCATTTTTTCTATTTGTTTATTTAAAGATTATTTTCTTACGTTTTTAATGATCAAATGTTTCATTCAGGATTATTAATATCGCTTTGAACATCCACGCCTCATTCTAAGCTTACGTTTAAAAAAATGATCCGTTGGAGGTTGTCTTGGGTCTGATAATTGTTAATGTATCATACGCGAGCCCATTGGACATTTTTAAATGAAATTGGTCAAATTCAAACAATCACATTCATTAATGTTTATAAATGTTAAAATTCAACCTAGTACGTAGATAAGTAGGATTTGGCTTAGGTCTTTCGTTTTACTAATAAAACACATGATCATTGACGATCCATTTGGTGTTATGGTTGAGACGTCGGCTAATACGTATACCAAGAATTCTGGTTTAGATCCCCAGGCAGTACAAACATTTGTGTGCATGTCTGTATGTCATGGTCTGGGTGTTTTCTGTGTATAATATGTATGTGTTTACAAAAATAATGTATATATTTATCAGTTGTTTAGTGCTCGCAATACAAACTCACGCTTAGCTTGGCGCTAGATGGCGTTGTGTGAATGTCAGTGGATATTTAATTATGTATTAGTTTGAAAACTGGCGTATCGTGTTCATAAAATGTGAAAATCATCATCATCATCAGCTCATTAAACGTCCCCGCCGAGGGGCACGAGCCTACCCGTATAGGGTAAAAATATGGATGTTTTATTTTGTATGTAACTAATACGAGTAACAAGGGGTTATAAGTTATGTGATCAAATTAAACTTTAGTCATAGAACCTTATACAGAGATTCCTAAAATATTATTCTCTTTGTATGTTGATAATGTTCACAAAATAAACAATTGTGGCATTAGGGACGTGAGAATGAGGGGCTCTATTTCATTGTGTATCAAAGATACAGTTATTATGGTTATAATGCTTATTAAAAGAATTCATCCACTGGGCATCACACTGATCATAAAGAAACCAGCTTTTACGGGTATTATCAGACAACAGATTATACTTTCAAATCCGAATTGTAGTTTCTCAAAAATAATCAAAGTCAAAAGTTCTTAGTTTAAAATACTTAAATTATACCTAATTCATCCACTAGTTGAGTATGCGTGATACACTTTAGGCTCCTTTACAATCAGGTGAGATGCCAATAAAAAGCAATCAAATTTTTAATTTAAAAAATCCTTTCGAAATAACGTTATGTCTTTTGAAAACCAATACTGGCTTGCTTCATGCGCCATAAATGTAACAGGGGAATTACTAGTCTTCTACTCGTACCATCTAGATTAAAAAAAACTAGCAAGAAGTGACAGATGCCTTTGTTATGATTACGCCTAGCTGTAACACGGGCGATGATTTAAAATTACGATAAATCGAAATACCTTTTGCTAACGGTAACATTTTAACGGTAGATCATCGAGTTGTGATAAGTCACAAAAAGTCCGTATCGATTCGGCTTGAGTTAATCGGATATGATCGGTCGAGATGTTTGTTTGGACTAATCGATAGTGTGGTTTACGAATCGTTTATGGTTGAACGCACTCGTTTGTGGTCCTTCGACGGGTGTGCGGTTACCATTATTTATGTTCCATCGGCCATCAATTGATTTGAAAACGAAAGCTGGGTGTTTGTGTCGGGAGTCCCTCTGTTTGGGAGCATTCACTTTGTTTACACGTATTATTGTTTAAACACAATTCATGTTGTGATTCTGAAAAGAAACGATCGTGTGGTTATTTCAGTATTTCATTGAAATGTTATTGATATTAAGAAAAAACACAAATGAGTAGTTTATCTCTTATCTGGAATAGATTCTTAAAATATACATACCTTAAGTGTAATAATAGTAAGATTTTTGAAAATAATAGAATTTGTAGTAATTTTACTATTAGTTCATTGTTCGTAAAAACGAAGTCTTTTTTTAATGAAACATTTTTATCCTATATTGATTTCTAAACTATTTCATCGATCGTTTCCAAAAGTCAAAATATTTTTGTTTGATAACGATTAATTCCATCAAAATGTTCAATCCAACAATTAAATATTTCAATGACAATTGACATATTATCTGTCCCCAAAATAAAGTAAATATAGTATAATAACTTCGTTGTTATCATTTTAAATTGAAGAGGTCAAACCAAATAATTATCTTTATCATGTTGGACAAACACGTTCGTAATAAACGTCGAATGTATTATATTGCAATATAAATTTAATTACGGGAAGTAAATAAGCATCGTTAAATATCATAATATAATTTAACTCACAGTTTTATTTACATATTTTATTACCATCAGTATATTTTAAGGTAATCGTTTGCTATATCAGATTTGCTTTAAGAAAAAATGTGTTACAGTGTAAAAAGAAAAGTATATATGTACTTACATGAAGACTGTAATTATCCTTTATATTTCATGACACTATTTAGATTAAGCATACAATGTAATGTTACTTTGAGACAATGAGTTTCTACATTAGTTAAATAAATTAGCATCGTATCATCCGTTAATTGCTTACTAGAAAAGTGTCAAAGAATGCACTACTGCTAGAAAAATGTCAAAGAATGCACGATCGTAATTCAAATGAGCTTGTCACAAATGAAGGCATTATGCGTTTCTTTTCTCTTTTACAAAAATAAACATTAAGTTGGTTAAACCTTTGAATCCAGACGCAATAGAAAATCTCTTGTTTCTGATGCCAGTAGATGCCTAACCATGACAGAAGCTATGTTGAAGGAAATTAATAACAGTAGGTTGTAATTATTTTTTTGTCAACACTGCTCTACGCCTGGAACCCGAGACCACAGATTTTAGGTCTCTTATACCCAGTAATATTACTTGCTACAGCTCTCTCATCCCAAAACACTCACATGAAGACCTCTGAGTACTAAGTCTACCACTTAGTTATTTAACTAGCATCGATCTTGTTCTAATGTAAGAATCTAGTCAGGTTTGAACTCGTTCATAACTTGACAATTATGTTGTGTGTGATAAAATTTTCAAAATAAAAATAATCAATAATTATGAAAATAAAAACATTGAGAATTCCAAGCTTCCTTACATTGACTATTGCAAGATTATTCTTACTCTCTCAAATTACCATTTAAATCACAGTAAACGCTTCTCCTTCAGTTAAATTACCAGTTACGAGTAGAAAGGCATTAGCTAAATGTCCACCATTTTGTTCCCTAGCATAATGCGTGCCTCGGTGCACATCCATCAAACATCGACCCACCTGACCACACGGTGAGTAGTGATGTTACCAATCCAAATTTTGGGTTATCGAAATTTTTCAGTATCAAACAGACATTATGAAGCTTATTTTATAGGCATGATTTCCCTAAAACACCATCAAAATATTGATACCATACAAACTAAACTTAATTTAATACTTCTTTTCAAAAAAAATCGTTACGCAGTGACGATGTCATAACAATAAAATATCATATTTCTCATACAATATCAGCGAATGTTTTATACATTTTATGTTGTTAATTGGTGTGTAGTAAATTTAGGCACATGATATATTATTTTGGAAGTATTGATGCTGTTTAAAACTTATACCAATTTGTTTTGGTAATATTAATATGTGTCTTTTACGTACGTCAATACTTGAACTTTGAAGACCCACTTGGAGTAATGGTTGAGACGTCGGCATATAAGTATGTTTATCCGTTGATAAGTAGCCAACTACAGGCTTCACGCTTAACTTGTGGCTAGATGGCGCTGTGTAAATGTCAGTGGATATTTATTTATTTATGTTTTAGTTAATATATATTTGTGTAAATTGTATGACTGTATATGTTAAATTAGTGACTCGTATGTATTATTGACCTGAAATGAAACGTATCAACGTAATCACTCATTACTTCGTCTGTTAACATACTTGTGGTTTGTTGTCTGACAAGTAGTATAATTCTTCTGAATAGTTGCGATAGCGGTAAAGAACCACTAATGCAATATTTATGCAACCGATTCGGTTTCAAGACCACGCAATTGTATGCGCAAATGAAATTTATTCAGCTTTATAGTATGACCTGGTGCTTGTCAATTATTTATAAACAAAGATGTGTTACTGTTCTTTAATACATACCTACTTTAAAGTGTTTCTAAAATTTTCTATTAAATATTCATAATATTTACATTTTCAAAATTTGGTAATATATTTTCTATTTGTTAGTTTTTTCCTAGTACATAAAAGTGAATGAAAAATAACGTGACATTCAGTGGATACTCTGACCAATTGAGATACCGAAGGTGTTATAGTTCTTTACAACAATTACTTTATAATACTATCATACATCAATTTTTTTTAAACACAATATAGCTATAACTATTCTGATCTTAGAACTGTAATTATTATAAATCTCTATATCAATATAATGTTCATACGGATTCCGGGTTTATTATCTATCGAGCATTTTCACCACGGATGCCTTAACACATATCGATACTAACGTATGCGGCTAACCCACCGACCACATGACCCAGGAAGCTACCCACCAATTCATTGTATAGGAGGCGTGGGCTTCACCGTATCCTCGTAAATGCTATGATATTATGTGTGTTAGTTAAATTATTATTTTATTTATTTTACATAAGCATTGACTTTGTATTCGATACAATAATAGCCCACAACGTTTATTGCACCTGTCAAATAAATAGTGTTGAAATGCTTTTTTTATTGTTATTTTTTTTTATTATTTATAATGAATCTTCCAGTGTTTAATGATATAATTAAGTCTTTGTAGGAGCCGACAAGAATGTATTAATTTATATTTTGATATTGAATTGAATTAATATTACCGATATTTTAATTACTACTCTCTTCATTGTTTTTTTGCAGCTTGTCTCGTATAAAATCCTGATTAAAAATACTAAAACATTTACAAAAGTTGTACAACCTTGAGTGGCTTTATTAGTCCATAAACTTTTTTATACGTGGAACTATTAATCAATAAATGTGGTTTTGGGATTAGTTCCTTATTTGTCATATAATTTTATGATCGTATTCAGAAAAAAGTTTATTTCAACTTACTTAGAGGCTTCTGATGCTAATATTGATAAACGACTCTAAGTCTAAGTTAGGCCTAGCTTTGATATAATTGTTGGTATTAAACATCTTGTTTAAACATGTTTGTACAATTAGTAAGTACTAAATCTAAATAATCCTTTTAAAGTACCTATTTTTCAATGTTTTTAAAGCTATCAATGCTATCTAACTTCGTATTAATTAGTAGGTACTAAATCTTTATGGAGAGCGTCGGTGGCTCAATGGTGTGGACTGTCGCCTTTCTACCGGGAGGGCTGTGGTTCAAATCCCGACAGGTACCAATATGTTTTCGAATTTTCGAAAATATATGTACGTTATCCGACGCTCTTACGGTGAAGGAAAACATCGTGAGGAAACCTTCATGCACGCCTGCGAAGAGATTCGAAGGTTGTGTGTGAAGTCGCTCAATCCGCACTGGACCCGCGTGGACGACTAAGGCCTAATCACCCTATACGGGTAGGCTCGTGCCCCTCGGTGGGGACGTTTAATGAGCTGATGATGATGATGATGAAATCTTATGGTATCCTTTTAAAGTACCTATTTTTCAATTTTTTTAAAGCTGTCAATTCTATGAAACGTCTTATATGATATAGGATAGCATATATCATCCTCCTTAGTAACAAGGTCATTAATTATACCACATACATACTATATATAAACCACAATATTATTAGTCCATATCTTGAATGGGTAGTGATTATTGATTGATGATGTACTTCTGCAGATGTATGGAACTTGAATTCGCAAGGATTCCATGTCTGTTGTTCATAATAAATGAATATTTAGTCCTTTTGGCATCAGGATGGGAATGGGATTATTTATTAAAATAACTGTACTACAAATAGACACTCACAATTTATCTATAGTATAGATAAAGATCTTTTGATCAGTTCGTCGTTTCAATAAATTTCATTCAAGCCATGTGAAAAAAATCCTAAGTGTGGTGGATCTTTCACTTCATATGGTAGTAAATGAATTCCAAATCCTATTACAACAAAAATACAATACAACATTACAATACAATACATAGAGATTCAAAGGTTGTGTTAGAAGTCGGCCAATTCGCACTGGACCCGCGTGGACGACTAAGGCATGTACAGTGTACCTATACCCTTTGCGGATAGGCACTTGCCCCTTGTTTAATGAGCTGATGATATGGGAATCACTGTCGGCTAAGATGATTTTACAAATTAGGACTACTTTTAGCTGCCAGCTCTCGTAAAAATAAATAAATAAAATATAATCAATTCAATAACCAAACATGCAACTTTAATCTTTAGTACTTGACTACAATCTCCATTTTTTTAAGTTTTAGTACAAACCTCAAAAATTGCTTTGTATTCACTCTTCGAAAATATTTGCTCTTATTTGGAACTATAGATTTAATCTTAAATACTCTTTGATTGCCTATAAGAGAAGCGCATTCTAGTACCTAAGTGTGAGCAATTCCCATATTAGGCAGTCATATTGCCCCCTAGGTCTAAGTGACCAGGAGAAACAGTATTATGCAATAACATTAACCCCTCCAGTGCTTAGATAAGGACACAATGCAGCTTTTACTGTCTGTACTTTAAGACGTGGGTGTTCAATGGCCGATGCCTAACTGATATTTTCATTGGATTTCGAAATAAACTTTAAGATGTTTGGATTGTAAAGTGAAGGTTTTAACTGCTGCGGCAGTTGCGTTTTGCTTTTCCTCTTTTACGGGACTTAAAAGAAGAAAGACATTAAATAGTTATTGTTTTAAGCACTAAACATTCCATTTCCGAATGCGATTTGAATCACTACCTACCTATTTCCAAGATAATAAAACCTCCATGATAAAAAAGGTCAAATGACTTACGATGGAACTATTTGATTATATATGGACAAGACAAAACAAAAGCGAAGACCAGTGATGAAAAAATGTTAATCCCAAAAAAGCTTGTATTTGTTTATCGCTTTTGATGTAAATGTGCGAATTTTTAACATATTCTATGGAAAGAAAGTCTTCATTTCTCGTTTCTGTCCCTGGCCATTGCGTTATTTCTGATAGAATTTTTCTGCCAGTTTCAGCCTCATGATTATATTAATAATGTATTGATAACGGTCATAATGTATGGATAACTAAGAGCAAATATATAAAATAAGTAAATCCTGCAAAAAAAATTTTATACTGTTTTTTCCGCTTTCTATAAACCTAAGCTGTTAATATCATACCTCAATATAAATGATATCTACTCCTCGTTGATAAAGAAATCGGAAATCACGAAAATTGCAATATCTGCCTTAGGGGCAAGTAGTTCAATATTTTTCTCTTATGTGACCAGTTTGTTAAATTTTGTATCCAGAAATTATACTCAGTGGTTAATTATATTGATTAAAACACAAAGCATTACTACCTTGTCAGGTGAAAAAAACATTACAGTTATATAGACGACTTCAGTTAAGTCTTGCTTAGTTGAAAAAAGATAGAAAAAGTCAAGACATCAGCTGTCAGCCGCTGACTTCAAGCTGTTTCCTGGTCTGCTCAGCATGCCACCTTTCCTTTATGGCACACAATAGCTGTTGCCCACTACAGAACGGATTTGAATGGATTTTCTATATGCATGGGTGAGATAACATCTTGGCAGTTGACAGCACACCGTCTCAGGGTTGTCGCATGTGATTGAGTCAAAATACTTTGAACTGCATATTAAAAGCGCTTATACACAGATATAGGTACCTACCGTTACAAATCAGCTTACACATAACCTCAATTACTTTCTCATTGATCGGTTTAAGATTGAATCCCGTAAGAGCAACATACAGTCCGTATTCCTATTTTAGAGGCAAACGAGCACTTACTTCTAACTGCGAAGGAGCATAGTGCGTAGAGAGAAAAGGAAATAAAAATTACAAAGGGGTCTTGGGTCTTCGATAACTTCAATCACTCGGCGACACCAACATTGGCGTTTTATGAAACCCACCTGTTCCTAGAATGTTTGGCCTCATCCCACACTCAAAACAAGCACCTCGTTCAAAGCAAAATTTAGCCGTAGGGTGAGGTAACCTATTTTCAACACTAATCGAGTCTGAATAGAAATTTGCCCTAAAAGATTTCAATATTCAAGAAATCAGTAGAACGCCGATTATCCTTACGCCAATTAACCGAAACGGTCCTAAGCCTCTATTATCGTTGTGAATTTTTACACTTTGTATTTTTGATATGGCGTGATGGGGTTGCAACTTTATCTGATCGAGATGTACAAGCGAGCGTTATTAGAACTGTGTTTGCTAAACTTAATAAAGTTTATTCGATGTGTCTATATCCGATTATCCGAATCGACCCCGGTCCCTAATTATTCGGATAATCAGCGTTCTATAAATGAATATGCACTTTTAGAATGCGATTGATGTATTCCGCAAAACATTCCATAGCAAACTACAAAGGTAACCTAAATAATGAATAAAAATAGTTTCGCACACTTTCCGACAAAGATACTGGTGCACAGCATAAACAAAGCCAAAGCAAGGGTAGAACAACCTTACGCAGTCGCGTATATTATATATATATCATGAATGGGAAATTGATTTCTAGCATTATACCAGTGGGGAGCTTATTATAAATTTATATGAGGCACGAGATATGATTTAAGTCATATTTAACAACATAAATAGTAATAAGGTTGTCAAACCCAACATCTGTGCATTGAATGTACTTGGAAATATGGTCAATTTGCGTTATGTAATATTGAATATCTAAGGTTAAAAGTCAAGTAAGTATATAGTATGAATATTTATTTGCTGTACTGTTAGAATATTGACTGCGAAATTAAGTGGGCACTGTTTTTGTTTAACACTTACCGTAATAGTAGCTAAATGAAATTTCAACAGTACAGATATTTTGGACGGGTAACAAATTTCAACAGTACGGTTATTTTGGACGGGTATCAAAATAATAGTTATTTTTCAATGGTTACTATTAATTGTAATCATGTTTCTCCCGCAAATTCTTTGCCTAGAAAACGCTTTTCACAAAATATTCCGTTTATTTATAAATATCCGTCGGGGCTTCAGATCGCATGTCCGACTCCAGCTTGCTGAAAAGATTATGGGCACAATTTCTCCAAATCGGCCAAACGGAATCGGAGTATGAACCCTATAGTAAACAGTCATTTCCATTAATGTGTTCATTTTTTATAACATATAAACGTATTATACTCACTTCATCATCATCAGCCTATAACGTCCCCATATGCAAAAACAGGTCTTCTCGCAAAACAAAGTGGTAAGATTCGGCCGAAAGCTCCCCATATGCCTCATGCGGAATTTTAACATCACTTCATATTATGGGGTGAAATAATAATCCCTTAAAATTTATGATTCATTCATAGTTCCATATCCATCGTATATTTTTTGGTAAAAAAGAGCATCCTCATGAAGCCTTAGGTGGACTGTCTTTTTTGTTGCTCATGAAGTTCATTAAAAAACAATGAAGAGTAAAAGTGAATCGGGTAAAAAATATAAAAAAACGATTATTCCAACGCAACAGTTTAAAAGGAAATAATTTCTTCACGGCGCAATGTAACGGTCGTGAAATGCAGTTTTCTAAGTTCCAAATAAGTGATTAGTTCCGATCGGCGGTGTTTCGCGATTTCACAGTGCGGCTTATGCCAAATCGATAACTTAGGGTTGCCAATCACGTCTTAGTAGATATAGCAATGGGTAGTATTAACCATAAGTAAAATATACATGGAAAGTTTTAAAGAAATTAGATGCTTTTAAATGTATGTATTTTGTTAATTTTTTTGTAGCCAAAATACCGCCATCACTGGTTTTAATTTAAAGTAGTTGGTCAACCTTGTTCAAGGTGTTGTTCCTTATAATGGCTTAATTTATTTTGACAAAGTTTTTTTTTTATAAAATTATTAAGATCATAGTCAACCCTAATTAGACACGAGTTACCGATCGACAAGGATTAATCGATAAGTTATTTATTGCGAGCGCTCGAATATGGATCGGCAGTGTTTGAACTCCCGTTTCCAACCAAATGGGATTTCATGGACCACCGGGTTTCTAAAGCTAAAATAAAGTATACAATTTATGACATCGCCAACGGTAGAAGTTATTTGTTTTTGGATTTTATACGTGAAATTTATAGCCTGTGATTAAATTGCAAAAGCATTAGGAAGTTACCCCTTTATGTTCCAAAATTACCGTATCGAAGCGTTTTAAAACGAAAACTCTATACATGGATTTGTCTTAATGATAAGATTTTATGATTTTTCCTTTAACTATTTTCAATGGGAATTCTATAAGCGCTAAGGATTGTTGCTTTTGTAATAAGAGTAGTGCATGGTTCTTACGGTTTTTGATTGGTTTTTTGACAACATAACTTTCAAGAATAAAACACCATCAAATTCATCGCTGTAAGAATGTGGGAACATTATTTGCTCACTAATCCAGAGCTATTAGAACAGTTATCCTGCTTAATTGACCTAACCGGGAATTAAATTCGACCTACATTTCCCAAGACAATTATCATTACACCAACACACGCATAATATTTAATATCGCAACTATCTTTGATCAAGGAAGTTGTAACTACTATGACGGCTCCAATTCGGGTAAAACCAATTAGTCTACGAACATAACTTATGGCCTGTGTCCATATATGGCCCGAAGCTTCAATTGGACCTGTGCCAAGCCGTTCCGCATCTGATCTAAATAAAATTAACATATAATCGCTCTTGGGTAATGCCTCCAATAATTATTGTAATCCTACACATTTGCTGAGTAAATGATATTATATGGTACACGGTTTACTGCCTTGTTGCTATGGGATATGTACTCAAAGTGCTGGGCTGATCTGCCTTCGTTGTCTAGGTAAAGATCGCTTGATTTTTTTTATGTTACAAAGTAAACAGAACGGCTAGGACGTCCACCTGATGGTAACTAATGCGCCTGAATGTGACAGAGCGGCATTAAAGGAGACCAACAACTCATAGACAGTTATTTATGTATTATCAATGCCGCACTGCGCCCGTCTTCCGACATGTTATGTCTCTTATACTGGTAACTTAGTCCTTATCACGAAACAAAGTACATAATACTTCTTTTTTCAAGGACGATATTAGGCACTACGGTGATACTTACCTACCTAGTCGATTCAGTACCGAGTCTACCACCTAGTAGTTCAAACTATTTGATAGTTTCGCTAAACTAGACTAAGGGACGACTGACACACGATGGTCTAGTGACGACTTCAAACAGTCTTCTTATCTTAACCCCTTTTACTAATAAGGATACAATTGTTAATTCCAGACACATGATGTCAAAATCATAAGTTGAGATGTCGGCCGCTGCACCAAGGGTTCCGGACTTGAACCGTGACACTCCTTAGTGCATGGTTGTTGTTACCTACATTATATTGTCTTTGTTATATTGACTTGAGCAATGAAGATTTATCAGTAGCCTGATCAAGTTATCAACCACGTTTACGTTTACGATCACGCAAACGGCCACACACCAAAAAGGGACCCTATTTCAGAATTTGAGATGCTTACTTGAGGCGTGATAACGTCATAGTATCCAGAAATATTACGTGAAAAATACATGTATAATAATCATAGTCTAAATAAATGAGTTTAGTCTTGCATCATAAATTGTCGTAGTTATATTTAGGAACGAATTTAAATTCATATTTTTTATTGTTCTATAGGTATCTGACCAAAACTAAGTGAATGCCGTTTTAGTTCCGACTAATTGCAAACTTTAACGATTAGAAAAAGCTTAACCGATACTCAATAATGGTCCGGTGAGTATTAAGAGCTATTCCGGTAGCCGGCAATAAATTAGAGTACAGTGAAATTTATAGCCGATGAAAATGAATGTTGGCATTCCTAGAAGAGGGAGAAGCCGTGTTTTCTCCATAACATCTGTATGAAATCAGAAACACTGTTTTGCACTTGTTCTACTGGATAACGTATGATCTGTTTTAAGTTAACGCCTCAATATAATCTTTTCTGAAAGAAAACTTTCCTATTCACCATTAATAAAGTTTCATTCCATATACTTAAGTGTTGTCACTTATCACGAATAATTTGTGATTGTGACTAAAAATCAGGTCCTAAACCTTTCTGTGCCCTGCAAATAATTATGTACACAAAAATTATTACTGTTATAAATAACATTCATAGAAAAATGTGGTGAAGTATATAAGTGTGCGTCTTTTACGGTTTATCAGTGTCCATTTTATCTTCTTGTAAAATTCTGAGCGTTTGGAAAATTTAATGATCTATTTTTATTAGATTGTCTATAATATTTATATAAATAAGCAAATAAATAAAACTCAAATATATATGTTTTTCATACTTACACAGACATAAATATAGTATGTTCATAATCATCCTTTATTCCTTTCTTCATAAAATAATAAACTGATGTCTTGAGAAACGTTTAAAAATTCTTGCGTTGTAACCACATATGCTTGTAATTTACCACATTACAAATGAACACATTCTTTAAAGTTTCGCAAGGCTATAGTTGTTTTGCGCCGTCGTTTACACTGAGCATTCTGTTCGTAACTGTATTTTCTAGACTCTTTCACACATCGAGCTACGGTGACGTTATGAGCTTTTGAAAGATTTGCTTATAATGTGTAGGTATAATATATGTAAGTAGATGTTTAATTGGGAATTCACTGAAGTCTTACTGTTTCTAGCTTGAACACGATAAACATTTTGTTGGTACAGTTAATTTAACATAAGAACATACCTTAAGTAAAATGTATGCATTTTGGTTCATACATACTATTCATTATCATCATCATTACAACCTAGAAAGTCAATTGCTGAACGAAGGCCTCCCCTAATGATTTCCACGCGGACCGATCCCTTGCAGTTGACATCCATCCATCTGCTACCCGCCACCTTAACCAGGTCATCAGTCCATCTGGTATAATATGATATATAGTATTGCGTGTTATATTTTGTCTGTTTTAGTGTCTCATGTTTTTCTTTTGACTTAACAAATGGTGAAAATTCATAATAAATAAAAAGCATTTTTATTGGCTCTATGCGACTATTCTTTAAATAGTTCTCGACTTCTACTCTTTATGGCGTAATACAACACACTAACTACACTTCTAAGCACAACATAATTGTTGTGCTTAGAAACTCCTACTTAAATATAGTTAGATGCTAAGTCCCTCGTAAAATTGTGGACCTATAAAATACGAGACAGACGGTAAGTATGAGTAATGAATTAGCATCTGTTAACGACCGATTCATTGAACTGCTTTTATAGCCATAGTTACAAGATTTTAGGCTTTATCTCAACCGGCCGGCATTTGACAGTATTTCGTGAAAAGAATGAATTTCTTTATTTTCGTTATTAGAAAGGTGATCACGCGTGTCCATGTTAATACAAAACGTACTTAATTCTTCACTTATTTAAATGTTATATTTCAAAGCGACTTCATTAACTTAAATTTTATATTTCGAGGGGGACTTTATTCCATTTATTAAATTATAAACAATTTATAAATTAAAATTAAATTTCACATAATGTAACGAAAGCTCTGCCTTGCTGCTATGTTAATCTCCCGACGTTATTATGATTATTTAACATTTCATCTTACATATTAATATGAAGCATTCGGCTTCAAAGCGAATGCTAATATCAATGTGTGACACAGGCGTTAAGTCGTCGCACTTTGATATATTTTCATAATTAAAATGTCAGTGAATACGTTGTTTTTTATTTATTCTGTAAACAGACATATCGCTTCTGCACCTTCTATCTAGAAACTACTATTATGTTTCTTTATATCTACTGAAGGTATCGATAACAGAATTAATGAAGTTTTAAGATTGCGAAAGAAAATAAATACAAGCCTGACAGGATAATTATTACTAAATATAGAACAAATCATGATGATGATGATAGAACAAACAAGTAACAATGGTATTTCTAAATCGTTACGCCATTTTGACCTTCAATAAAATAGATTCCTTCCTCAAAACCGTATCACATTTCCTGTGTACTGATAGTGATTCTGTCGTCCTAGCTCATTTATGCATAACATATACAAAAAATATATATAAATTAAATATTTCTTTTTGTTATTTTGTTTATAGTTCGAATACCCTTTGACCGCCAAAGACGCCTAAAGTCGCCAGTCACAATAGATTTTTTGTTGTGTTTAGATTCCCGGCGTTCAATGGGTTAGAAGTGATATTTACGGTCTAAATAGAATCTATAGATAAATACATTGCCATTTCAAACGAAGAACCTAATTATGACTTAACTAATCCTTTCGTACCTTTCGGAATCAATTTCATTTAGCATTTTCGATCTTCTATCATTTTCTTTGTTAAATCAAAAAATATAAATCCCTCTGAGTCATATTAAACCAAAAAAAAATATTAATTCATTGTCAGTTGCCTGCTCCTAGCATTCGCACATGAGGGAATCTCAGGAACCTAATGCTGAGTAAAATATAATGCCATATGCATTATTTTATTACTTGTGTATATAGGTACGAATATTTCAGTCCCGCTGGAAGAACACAAATAAATAGAATCAGCAGTGCTTATTTTTCCTTAACTCGTAACAGACAGTTTATATCTAATTCATATTGTCTGAATTTCAAGGATTTTCCATGCTGGTTTAATTTTTTTGTTATAGAACTACATCCTATAGGTTGACTTATCTCTAATAA
Organism: Leucinodes orbonalis; assembly: GCA_019425675.1. Classification (NCBI taxonomy): domain Eukaryota; kingdom Metazoa; phylum Arthropoda; class Insecta; order Lepidoptera; family Crambidae; genus Leucinodes; species Leucinodes orbonalis. Next base: position 66,845 of record PQWD01009354.1, read on the forward strand.
GAAGCTACTTTGAGCAAACCATATCAATCCAACCGACCTTCCTTTCCATTTTGCAACAATCTTTCCTGTGCTGTTAGTAGGACAACTAACAACGAGTTTTCGATATAAATCAGCTGGAATCAGTCTCAAATTGACGTCAGACTGATTGTTAGGAATCACGTCCAATTATTTCTGTATCAATATTATCAATTGCTCAATCGTTCTCGACATCTGTGGTATTAAAGAACGTAGCTTTTTTATCATCTATAGGCAGACATTTGACTGCCATCTCACCTGATGGTAAGTGATGATGCGTCCGAGGATGGATCATGCATGCCTAGAAAGAGCCAATTCACTCTTGCCTTGAAGACGGCTAGGTTGTAATGATCGGAGAACACATAAAGAGGCAAAAAGTCCCATTCCTTTGCGGTGCAAGGCACCATTACATTTCAGCACTTCATTCGGTAGTTTGCTAAAATTTGTTATTCCGAGTTCATTTTACGTTAAGCAGTCTAGAACTAGATTTACGATGGCTGCATCGCGTAGGAGCTGTTAGCCTTGTGCTTATACATATTCGATTGCAATAAATTAGTCAATAAAACTGTAACTGACATGATTGACAAATTGTCCACCCAATCGTATTGTTTTTACTAGTTCGTTCCAAAATTTGACTGCAATTCCCTATTCCTAAATTGGTATAATGAAATCAACATTTACTGCACTTTAGCACCACCGTATTTAATATAAACTTGTATGGAATAACACAAAAATAGCAGTAAGGTAAACTATCAATTTCTTAAATTGAACTTAAATTAAAATAATAATTCATTCTATTTTAGATGTAAGTAAAGTATTCATATTATTATACTTGAAACTTAAGAGAAAAGTGTTAGTTACATAAAAATATAAAAAAAATCCATTTAGGAAATATTTTGTATGGAGAATACAATGTTAAACAGTCCTTGCATACTTATCTAATCTAATCAGGATACTTCCTGAAATTATCATTGTATTTTTTTTAGGTTTTCAAAAAGACTTGAATATTGACTCAACTTCTTTCACAAAATTATTAAACACAATACAAACAAAAGTATTAATAGACTCGGAAATTCTTGTCTCGGGACAATGGAAATTCTCGTTACTCACGCCTCAAGGGAAAACTTATAATTTTAATTAATATACAGACCTTCCAAATTTATCAGACTCTGGCAAATTGGTTTGAAGAAACTTTCCAGGAAAACATTTCTTAAAAAATACACTAAAACTATTTAGTTGAAACAAACAGTGTAACATTTCATGCTTCTGTTGCATTTGTAGTTTCAATTACTGCTTGGCCATTTACAAAACTGATGCTATATTAAAGGGTCATTTTTAGAATTTTATTACAGAATCGATAAATAAAGTGCATTTATATTTTCTTTGATTAGCCAAGTTGTACATTGTGATTGCCTCTATTGGCGCCCTTCTGTCGCGTAGGCTATGAAAATGACCTAATCTTGGAGGCGTACAAAACCAAGTAACAGCAAAGCTTGTTGAATTATCGTTGTAGGATCGATTATCAGCAAAACTTGCGCAGGCGTCATTCTCTGAGTAATTGCGTCGGTGAAACGCCATAAATATTGCCGTCATCATTGATCCAATACTGGCTGTAAGTGATCAGTATGCGCCATTCATTTTAACTGCTCGCAATTATAAAAACCAAACATTCCTAGCTGCCAAAAGGCAGGCTCAATGTACTGCCATGTATTGGATATACCAAATGATTTTTATTTCAAATAATTCATCAGCTAAGGACACATCCTGTTTTTATCATCAGAGCATAAATCAATTTTATAAGAGTTGATGTCGCTTAAGGCAGAGCCGCCGATGCACGAAAGCCGAGAAACTTAGTGAATCTACAGTTAAACATTGTTCCGTTATATTTTGCCTATACCCTTTTCATTTTCGATCTAGAGAATCGTTTTGTTGAGTTGGTATGTTAAGCTAATAGCATTTGAAGTCATCGTTATTGCTTATAATGTAATTACGATGAAATGTATGGCCAAAGATCTTAGGCATGATGAACCGATTATTGGCATAATGATACACTTAGCTACAAGAAATACAGCTAATATCAATATAGTCAAAGATGTTTAAACTGAGACCAGACAAAGGAACTTACATGCTTACTATCTCTCAATAACCGGATTTCTCAATTTTCAATATCATCTCTCTTTAATCTATTGTTCCATTGATCTATCCAATAAACATTGCCTTGCCACAGACTGACTCGCACTGATTTATTTGATTGAGTAGTAAATCATAGGTATATTTGCAAATGCACTTATTATAAAAAACTGGAGATAATCTGAACTCTGTATACTTAAAAAAAAAATTAACTATATGAATAAAAAAATAAATGACTTCACTGTCTCGTATATTTATTAAGAAAACATGAAATACCTATAGGCATTTTTATTCCTAGAAAATCTTGTCTATACATTTATCGAAGAAAGGACAATGTCGGTAAAATAACTGATCCATTTTATCGAGTCCATTACAATATTTTACTAAAACCAAACCAATGTTTTATGGAGCGCTGAGATAAAACATCCAATGTTTAAATAGGTCTATCCAATAGGCTTCTTTTATTTTTTTACGCAAAATTGATATGTGTCCATTTAGAATGCTCAACCTACGCGTTCATTGTTATATCTGTAACAAGGCCGAGGTGCATACGTGATTAAATTCTTAATATTTTTATCTTCAATAAATTTGTTATTGCGTAGTATATCATTTTGAACGGGGCATATGACATAGGTTTAACGTGTATATTGGATGATCAAGTAACCACTTATTTGTTACGATACCATGCAAAAGGCGTCTGACAATGTTTTTTCTATGCAGTTTCGATTCCTGACAATTCAGTATAAAAACTTAAAACTTATTATACAAAAAACGCTAAAAACGTTAACATTACGTACAATGAAATAAGTTTAAGTGCAAAGAGTATACGGGATGAAAAGAAAGGATCACGTGCTGTCTGAAATTGAAATATCTTCATAAAATCAAGTGTTTCGCACATTATGGCTAAAAGGAAAATACTTTAATAAAAATAATTTATTTCTTTTCACAATATACATACTTCCCTCACCGAAAATTCCACGTTTCATTTAGGAATCCGACACTTACGGTGAAGGAAAACATCGTGAGGAAACCTTCATGCACGCATGCGAAGAGATTCGAAGGTTGTGTGTGAAGTCGTCCAATCCGCACTGGGCCCGCGTGGACGACTAAGGCCTAATCACCCTATACGGGTAGGCTCGTGCCCCTCGTGGGACGTTTTATGAGCTGATATGATGATGATGATGATTTAGGAATAAATATTATTCCAAACCAGTCATACACGCTTTCTAGATATTATTGCCGCAGTAATAAACTATCAGCTGTGATTGTACGTTCACTATTTTTATTACTGATTGTGAGACACATGTAGGCGTGATATACGTTATTTATTATAATGCCTTTGAGATTGAGTCGTCAGGATAAAGCATTGCAATATCAGGTATCAAAGTGGCTCATTGTTAACCATTTCACAATTGTTAACTGTTTAGCAGCGGTTTCGATTTACTTTATTATTTAGTTTCTATTATTTGTCTCTTAGTTTCTCCTATTGCCACATAAGGTGGAGTTTTCAGTTATGACTAACATTCCCGTTAGAATATTTTAAATGTAATTTATTTACATATATTTAAGTAATTATGCCTAATAGTTTCTATAGTTAACCCATTCTAAAGTTAAAGATTTTTTCTATTTTATTTTTGAAATATGTCCGTATATATTTGGTAAATGTGACATTTTTGATTTATAATTACAGGTCACGTCTATGTAAACTGGATTATCTCTTACTCACGGCACAAATTAACTTTTTTTTTGTAACGTTTATGATTAACACTACAATGTACCACTCTTTTTTACCGTAACAATATTATAAAAAGCTTTATGGAGTTTTATGATTAAGACGAATAATAGTGTTATTCGCTAAATTTTCGCTGCATTTAAAAATATTAGAAGAGATAAGCAAATGTTACATCAAGCAATCATCTTGACCATCATGTTTTTATTTTTGATACTCGTATGTCTTCACACGAACATTAAACAATATCAGATCAAGAGGTTCCGTTGTTTGTGATAATCTTTTCACATTATCTTTTGAGTTTATTACAAACATAGATAAACATATTTTGTATGGAAATATACTTTGGTATCTAGGGGCATAATTAAATTGGCTGGAGACGAACAATGGTGCATAAAATTTTAAAGTATCTTTAAATGTATTGAAATCATGTCTTATACTATGTATTCCGTTCGCGAATTTTAAATTTTTAAGAATTTGCATTTAGCTATCTGCTTCGTATTGAAAAAACACTAATTGAAAATATATTGGAACCATTAATTAATTTATATAAAATTACCGTCATATTTATTCGATATGAGTCAATATATGATAGTCTACCTAATAGGCCTACTATTAGGTAGACTATCATATATTGACTCAAGATGCGCGATTTTAGTACCGACTCGTATAGGCAGGGAAATATATACCTGGCAACATTAAGTGAAATTATAATATTAAAGTAATTAATGCTTATTTCTTCCTAAAGTTGGCTGAATCCAATGAGTATTTTGTTTGCATGTTATTATCATTTCCATGGCCAATGTTTCCTTATCCCGTAATTAAGCTACTGTAATATTTATTAAGTGATTCATTTCTCAGTCACATTCCAAGTTTTCCTTGTGTTCCCATTACGGTTTGCTTGCTTGTAGCTTTCAAACGCTTTATAACTTTGTAAATACACGTAGTTCTTTATTCTTCTTTCTCTTTAATTTTAGGGATCCATCTGGACTCGGGAGGAATAAGTGAACATTTTCAAGTGTGAGTGAGAATTTGGAGAATCGAGGAGAATTTGAATTTGGAAATAAGGCCATATCGCCGAATGAAGTCGAAAGTGGTGAAGATGAAATATTTGCCCACGGGCGGGCCAAAGGAAACATACACTTTGCTAACAGCGAGAAGGAAATATATGAAGAAGTTAATGTACGTATTAAAGCTTTTCGTAGAATTGACACTTTGTCTATGCTTTTTCAATTCTTAAACTTGGTATATTTTTTCAAAGAACATTTAGTGGTTTTATATTTCAGGATACATTAGTCCAAAAATTGATTTTTTATAATAAGATACAAGATACGCGATCCATAGTAAATTCTCAGTTGGTAAAATAATGATGCGTTTGGCAAACCAGTATTAGAACGCTTATCCAAATGTTCTAGATCTTAAAGACTTGTAAAGGGACATGAAACAGATTGGTGCCATCGATCAGTCCAGAAGTACACAATGACAAATGTCAAGTAGTTGTTCCCTGCAGCGAGCTACCGTTAGTTGGGAGATATTTAATCATGATGGATTTAGTACAAGACGTACCCTTGACTAGGGTTTACACATAGATCTATGGTGGAGAATACAAGGCAATTCAATCTAGGCAGATCATAACGGACCTACGACCGCTGCCCTTTGGTCGCTATTTCTTGCTCATTTCTTATTAGACGCCGCTTGGGCGTCTATAAAAGCTCATCAGTTCACATTTTTTGTTTCCAGCGATTTTGGCGCATAGTTCAAAGTTTTCTTGATGTGTTCCGATTGCTCTTTAATGTCGACAGAAAATTAAATAAGGGGGTGATTCCATACCTACCTTAAGAATATCTGTACGAAAATTCAACGGTTATTTATTTTTAAATTTAAAGAAAACGGCAATTTTTTATTGTATAGACACAATCGAAATGAGTTTGGGACAGTAGTAAAATCTTGTATGTTAGGTTAGTCAAACTAAAGGAAATTAATAAATATCCACTATCCATTAACTATGTGTTATCTACAAGCAAATTGTTGGATAAGGGTACTGAAAATCCGATGAAGATGAACCTATATTGTTTTATAAACGCTGCATATAATAAATGCAGATAATATGTAAATAAATAATTTAAATAGTTTGCCTGGACATAAGATAATGTACACACAGAAGTTTTTATTTTATCGTGTGTATTTTTTGAAACTTAATTGTAATTGATATTGTTAGTTTAAGTATCTTGTTCAGGTTTCATGTTACGTCTAATTAGACTGTTTCATATTTTTGTGTCGGGTTGACCCTGTAGGTACCTGATTATTTAAAATCGGCAGTTGAATTATTTGTAAAATTATTAGAAGTGCAACCCTGGTCGTAGGCGTATATTTCACTTCGTGCCTTGCATTTCTTATCTGAAACTGGCTTCTAAAAACTTGTGCTTACCAAAAATGGAAGTGGACGCGACAGGAACGAAATCAAACCTTTGAAGTGACGACACTTTCTTTAGTTTACTGATTATTTTCATTGTATGTTCCGAATCAATGTGACTCAATTTTTTTTCTGGAATATGCCTATCTATATATACGTTCGCATCTATTATTGTAATTATACCTTAAAAAATAACTATCACCGTAGCCATATGGGGGGTTATGAAAACACTTGTATCAGTGTAATGAACTTTGTATTCCCATTATAATTTTCTAACGTTTGTATCAATTGATATCTTGAAGAGAAATAATTAAAAAAGTTATTTTTTTTAACACAACAGGCCCATCAGCACAATTATAAAAAAATATGACGATAATTGCTATTTTTATTTATTTATTTCTTTGATTTAATCACACCGCATATTATAGAATTATAGAACGCAAGAAAATTGTGCATCGTCTTTTAAATCATCAACCGACATTAAGACCCGCTGAACTACATTTAAAATAACATTCGGTAGGCACTTCTGTAAATAACTTACAATTTATCATTTTTATTAAGCCTATCATACGACTGTAATTATATGTAATTTTGCTGCTCTTGTATATGTCCCACCTTCTTCAACTTTACGATGCAAAGATATTACAACCAGACCCTATATTATTTTTGCCCTTTACAACCGTAACATCTGTCACTAAATTTCAAAGTTCAAGACGGCATTTTACTAGAAATAACCAATACCTAGTAGCTTAAGGAATACCTTTTAGTTTTAAAAGCCGACTACATAACAACCTATTTATTCAATGAGTCACATAAGAAGATAAAAATATTAGTCATAAACTTTTACACGGAAATGTATGTCATGTTGGTATGGAGAAATTATTGTTAAATTCAACGATTTCTCAGTACAAAATTTATTAAACCAACGGCCTAATCATATCATGTGATACTAGTAATTTACGATAACCGTACCTCTATTAAAGCGTAAAGTATAACATTTATAGATTGCAGACGCTCTTAACACCCCATACAAAAGAGTGTATTACACCATTGTAAACAACTGCAAGTAATATTAAACTAGCAATTTGCTATTAGATTGGAAAACAAGGGTCCGTTTACAATAGCCAATATTGTGTTAGTGGGGGTGAATTAATAATAATTACTTTCGAAGCTGTTTATAATGGTAAACTATGGAAACTAATAGAAATAAATTAGGTGTATAATTGAGACCATAATATGGCTACTGTTATAATAGGAAAATGTTTTTCTAGCATATTTTCTCATACAAAATGGGACTGACCATTATCTCATAGGTGGACTACGATAGGTTAAAGTAGAAATACTCGTATACTTTAAGGTAACACAAAATTATATGTTTACCATTTACTAGTATTTTAACTTTACTTAGAAATACGTGCATATTATCTTTGTAACGTATGTATTTATTCCATTCAACATAAATCTGAAGATGTTTAGCTTTCCTGTTCTAAAATTTCGGATCCATGCTTTTTACTGAATAGGGCTTTTAATGGGTATTTCAGGTGGTATCATATAATCGTATGAGTCTAAAGAAATGAAATGATAGTCTTCATTGTGAGCACTCCTTTAGGATTGGCGGTATTAGTACTTCGGGTGCATTAGCGGCGCGTGCGCACCTGCTTTGTCGATTAATTGCGACTGCTTTTGAACGGGTTCAAAGTGATAATTTATTGCTTTTACTGATACGTTTGGTTTATTTTGCTGTGTTTCCATTTTATAGCTTAAAGGGTTTTAAGGCAATCTTTCAAATCAATTATTGCCATCCGAACCAAATAAAACCAAAACTATTTATTATTTTAGGATAATTCTCATGTTTCATTCAAGCTCTATGTTAAAGATAGTTAAAAAGAAAGTAGGTAAGGGAATCATGCATTTTGTCTTCTGAAATATTTGTTCTTGTTATAGATTTTGGCAGAATAATCACCAGGACTTCGAGAGTAGGGGCACTTTAGAGAGAAAAATTAAAACCCGACGTGGATCAGCTCATAGGTAAAATTATTATTTAACAAACCATTGATTAAGAAAGCTAACTTAGCTTAGTTGACTTAGCTCGCTAATATTGAGGAAGAATATGCGTTAGTAAAAGAAAACTCTATCAACGCAAATCAGGACATGAAAGTAAGTTAGCTTTAATTTTTACACTTTGTTTTATATTTTTTATTGAAATATCTTTATTCACGGTAAAAAGACATCAAAAAGCACCAATTAGATACACTGCAGTTAAACTTCTCTGATCTCGTGACGAAGCGTCAGTCAAATGCCCAAACTTAGTTCTTTGATAATGTTTTCCATGTTGTTCGCTAGTTCTGAAAATAAACACATGTATGATAAAACTTCTATTATCAAACCAAATAGTTAATTTATTGAGTGACATTTCAACGTGACCTCTAATTCTCTCTCTCTCTTCAACCTATCGCAGTCCACTGCTGGACATAGGTTTCCCCCATTTTGCGCCAGATATCCCGGTCCTCCGCTTTTCTCATCCAGCTCCCACCAGCGACCTTCCGCAAGTCGTCGGTCCATCGGGCGTCCTACGCTACGCTTGCCAAGACGCGGTCTCCACTCCAGAACTCGTCTGCTCCAACGGCCATCGGTTCTACGACATACGTGACCAGCCCACTGCCACTTCAACTTGCTGATCCGGCGGGCTATGTCGGTAACTTTAGTTCTCTTGCGGATTAAATCATTTCTGATCTTATCCCTAAGAGCTCGCTCCATTGCCGTCGGCTCGGCTTCAATTAATAAAACAGTTCCACCCGCGGATTCCATGGTGATTTATTTAGACTGGCAAGTTGCCGAGAGTCAAATCTATTATTTGAGGGAATCAACGGTATAATTGTTATCCGGATTGGTTTAATTATGATACGCAGTAATTTGTACCTACTATTTTAAGGTATGTCCACTTGTAAAATTTAAATTACACTTGATTATATCTTATAAAATATGTATGTCATAAAACAGTAACGACTGGCCTCACATGTGCATTGGATTATTGCAAACGAAAACTGCAGCATTCCTTCCGAGTTTTGGATTTCCATAATTACAATAAATTACTGTAATGACAGTTCGTTGCAACTTCGTTTAGCCGTTAATTTACCGCAATGTACACTTTTACTTTAGATTTATACCGTCTTAAATATTTATTGACTCATGAATGCAGTATTTACAAGTACCTATATGCATCTTAAACAAATAAAAATTGTTATTTGCACAACATAAACATAAACGTAAACGTTTTTATGAAACAGATTTTCTGTATTTTATTAACCTTAACGATAACTCACATAAGGTACACAATTGTAGAAAACAAAGAGTTAAACATAGGAGTGTCTATATCGCATATGATGTACTTGTATTTTTCTTTAATTAATGAGCGTCGGTGGCTCAATGGTGTGGACTGTTTCCTTCCAATCTGGTGAGTGCAGATTCAAATCCCGCCACGTACTAATGTTATGAATTTTCGTAATTATATGTACTTATGCGACGCTCTTACGATGAAGGAAAACGCCTAGGAAAAAATTCAAAGGTTGTATGTAACGTTGGCCAATTCGCACTGGGCAGGCCCGCGTGGACGACTAAGGCCTATATATCCTTTACGGGTAGGCTCTTGCCCCTCGGTGGGGTTGTTTAATTAGCTGATAAATATCAGCAATTATGCTGTAAGTCCACCTTATAGTAAGTGGCAAGTCACCTTAAGTACACCAGTGAATGATCTGCATCGTAATTACATACTGGTAATGTAAAGATGTAAGAGCTTATTTTATCCTGCCAAGTGCACTATTTTTTACTTCCCGATAATTTAATATTTACTCAGTTTCGAACCGCAAATATTAATCCCATAATTATATTAAGTCTCAATACATTTTTCGTGAAGTGCTTTAAGAATATTCGTTTCATGTCCAGTCGCGACTATCCCGGACGTATCTCGGGCCGCAGTGCAAGTCGTGGCCATTTTTCACAAATACCTTTACAGGTCCGTAGGAAATGTGCAGAATACCTGTGGAATGGTTTCTACAAAAATGGTCGACATTTTTACGCGGCCGGGTTATATTTGAGGTGTACGAAATAAATTCTTTTTTTATTTGAAATAAAGGTTGTTTTGAACTTTGTACAAACTAAAGAATCAATTGTACTCTTAGATCAATCGATTTCTTACTATATCTACAATCTAAGTATTTTAATATTGCCGTAACATCGCGTATTTATTTCAAGAAAATATATGTGATATCCCAACGTTTTAATTATGTAGAAATAGTCTGTGATTTTACATTTTCACTGTTATGTTTATTTTTTACCACATTAGAAGTAGTTGTATGCAGCAGCGTATAAGCTTGAAAAAAAGGTGGACTTTTTTCGGAATGCAGCCTACAAACTCTTCCCCATTTCATTCAGCAATCTTTTCAATCGCAAATCACGACTTGAACTAAAGTGCAACACAGTGGTTATGGCCAATCACACTGAACTGGTATGCAATTGCAATTATACAAGTTTTTATCAAATGTACGTTACTCGTACTATTACAATGCCATATAGGCATACTCGTACAATATTGCTTTTCATGATCTTAAAAAATATTTGCTTGTAGGTATACTTCCGTAGTACCTATTTGCCTGAGAATCTTTACTTTTCTGGTCCAGAAATTGGATATTATTGGCTGGATTAGATTTTCTTTCGGACTGCCACCCGCAACTTTATCAGGTGTTGACGGTTGGTGGCAGGTCACAACTTCGTTCGTTGTTGGGTAGGATATAGGTGCTAAAGACCAATCACAGATTATTTTGAAGCCTAAAAAGTACAGTTTAGGAGGTTTAATGTTATTAGTAACATGTCATGTTATTCAGATAAGTAGACCTAGATAGTACTAGTACCCAAAAACAATAATAGTACCTAAAGATAGGTCTAATAGTCTAAGTTGTCACTAGTTAGCATGTCTTTCCCGAGGTTTTATATCTTTTTTACTGTCGCCAGGTGTCTCATAGTCGTCCATCCATAGATTCTATATTTTTTACCAATATTAAGCAAAGCGTTTGTCTGTGTTATTTATTATTTAAATATTAACACTTCCGCAAAAGAGGCCTAGAAAAAAATAATACCTAACGCAAATATTTTCATTTGAACGTATAAAAAGCTGGGTAATGTGAGAAATTTCAAACGCGCGGGGTTAAGGATCAAAGAGATAGCGTCGTGTGGGCTTTGGCATTGAGCACGCGACTATGGGCCGTCATTCCTATGGTGTTTGATATTACTAAGATAAGCAATGCAAAAATTGTTTAAAAATAAATTTGGCATTCGTTGTTATGCATTGGTTTTATGGTATTATGAGTTTTTTTCCTAAGTTCGAATTCGAATTCCTTTAGAGAACATGTAACTTTTTTACATTTCATAGTGTACAGGATGGTCACGACACTCACCTGACAGTAAGTTTTACGCCTCATCATGACAGAGTGCCATTTAAATGTGTTAGGTCTCTGAAACCCGGTAAAAGTCAGTTCCATTTTTCCCCAAATTTTTAAATATTGCGGCCTGAATCACAAGATTGTCTAAACGGAAAGATCATCTTCGTTTCAGTTACATAGTTTTGTACTATGCATATAAGTAAAGTGTTAACCCTATGTTATATTTATTCATGAAAATTACAGAACCTTAATTCTATTCCAGAGTGAGAAATCTCATTTGTGATTGTACACGAACATTGTTCACTGAAACTTGTCCGTGTTAGTATAAGATATGTATACACATAATATACGTCCGATATCACCTTTCTCTGTCACGAACTCTGTGTTGCATAGCTTATTGACTTACACTAAATAATGCCCCAATAAACAGCGAACTGTCAGCGACGGTTCAGCGCGGTGAGTTATTCCAGAATCGATAGAAATTACGTATATGCATATAGCTAATTATCATTTGAAGTAGCGGTTGAGATGTCGGCTGCTACATAAAGGGTTCCGGGTTCCATCCCTGGGCAGTACAAGCATTTGTGTGCATGAACATGTCTGTTTGTAATGGTTTGGTGTTTTCTATGCAAATTTGTATGTATTTACAAAAAAAACGTATATAAGTATGTTTATCCGTTGTTTAGCACCCATAATACCGCCGTGTGAATGTCAGTGGATATTTATTATTATATATGAATACCTGTATCTCCATAGTCACGCTGTACAAGAAGGCCTGTGCCCCACAGTGCGATGTTAAAGGCTGGTCGATATTAATTTATACGTATTAGTAGTTAGCGAACTGGTTTAACTTTGAATCGTAAAATTAATAAGAAAAATAGTTGCAATTAATTATTAAACCTATGTTTTAATTTTTTTGGGAAGTTTGAAGCTATGTCTCATTCTAATTTATTTCTAGATTGAATACGAAAACATGTTTTTTATGGATTAAACACGGAACACATAATTAATAATAATTATTACTTGCTTGTCTGATATAAACATATTTTGTGTCTTTGAAAGTGATAAAATTATAAAACAATGGTAATTATAACACAAGTGTAACCTATACTTACCGTGTACAAATACAGCATAACACAGAATACATTTGCTTATAACAAAGTAGTAGTTCCTACTTTTTATCGATCGACAACACAAATCAATCAATTCACACGTAAACTGACGTGCGAAATTTATCGATGAATTCCCAAATACTTACATTAACTTCCAATCATCGCATGACTTATTGCAGTTATTGCATACTTCGTAATTAAAAGAACATTAACGCTGACAGTCCGGTGTGTTCAATTAACACTTCCATTTATTGTTCCATCATTGTTTGAGTTTTATTTGGGTGATACTGTTGAGTTATAAGGTTGAGCTTGTAGTCCGTTTTACTTCCAGTTGTGATGACTTAACATCCACATTCTAAACTTGAAACCATGACTCTGCTTTTAAATCACTTGTTTAAAAATGGGCGACAGTAGAATCTTAACATAGAGTGGACTTTTCACATCGTTTTATAATATATCGTGCGATGCAGCAATACCTTACTGAGCTAGTCGGAACTTAGCCGGCGAATAAAGTTGTGAACGCAAACAGCTAGGAAGTTTCAACAACAGTCAGCATTCGGTCCTAGCTGACGAAGTTTATTGTTCGAGTATAAATAATAGTATTTCAATGCAGCAGGATGTTTGCCTGAGCCGTGCATGGGAACAGCTTGAATAAGCTACGTGTTTTGATAACGTTTATCCCTGACTGTATTTTGTAAATATTTGTGGCCCATTCTTATGGAGTTCTCTCGAAGTGCGATGAGATTTCATGCCCTGAAAATTTAAACTTATAAGTATTTAAAATTTTCTTGCATTAAATTGAACCTATTAATTTTTGCACCATCTTGCCTATAAATGTATTGTACTAATGAAAAACCAACCTGTGTTACTCTAAGAAGCGTTCGCAGCATCTATATTTTTTGTTTAGCTTTAAGGTAAGCTGGTAGCGAATTTCTCTAGTTGTTAACAAAATATTAAGTTTCATTGCGTTTTTTTTTCACTTTTAACTGTTGGCTATTGATTTTCCACTTTCTATATCCTATTATTGTCTTCTCAAAATAGTACCATAAATTAATATTATAACAAAGTCGGTTACATAAACCTTTCCACATTACTGGCTGAAAAAGAATGTAATGACAAATTTGAACGGTTTAATAAAAACTCAGCATTGCAATCTAGCACACCCCTTCCATCTTGCTTGAGATCCCCCATTCCCGGAAGGCCTTTGTCAGGATTCACACGTCGCCAGACACTTTTTAAAAGGCTTTTGTAAAGCGTAAAGTGTGAGTGTCATCGAGCGCACATTGTACCCTCGGCAGACGCCTTTAAGTGCTTCCCTCATGGGTCTCTACCGCCTGTGAAATTGGCCAGAAAAAGAAGCTGTGTCAAGAGAGGAAAAACGGAAAACACATATTGAGAAAACGAATTATATTTAATTTATCCTGATTGTGTTTGATTGTGTAGATTTCTCGCGGGGCCGTAGCCGCTACCTATAGAATCAAATATCTCCATTATTACCTTAAATGTATCCTATATAAATTTAGCTTTATATCTGAACTGCTCTAACTCTTACAAAATCATCGGAATTCAGAATAAGCTTAATTTGAAATGTTTATTCTTCAGATTACGTAACTAGAGATAAGTAGTATAAGCTATTTAAGTCTGTGAAATCGATATCCGCTAAATCATAAATGAATGCTGCAGTAGGTCGGTTTCCATGTAGGCATCGTTGAGAAATACATTATCTATTAATGCTGCATTTTTACTGGAGATTGATTAAGTAAGAAATGTTTAATCGTAGTGATTAACGAATTGTATAAAATTGTTCCCTTCAACCCATCCCTGTACACTTTTAAATGCAAATTTTGATTTTGTGCTTGCATTTGTCAGATAAATGTTTCACGGGATACGAGAGAACAAATTGTTAAGGTAGAACTTCCTAATTAGTAGAAGTCCTAAGTAGAATTAATATTTCCTTTCATTGAGGATGGCTACTTTAAAAGATTTACTTAAGACATCTCTTTTAATAACAATATTCGTATATACTTATATTCGAACATATTTATAGAATAAACTAGTCTTAAAGTAAATACTGTACTGTACTATTAATAGCCGGCATTGTTATACTGCAAATGCTTCCAAGCAATCGCATTGCATAATCACTTTACTGCTTGACGTTACTCTCTTACATTTTGTGCCAGATACCCAGTCGTCATTTATCGCCCACCAACGGCATTTCGGAAGTGGCCAATCAATTGGATTTAAGGCGAAACACTTAACCAATCATCTCGTCAAATTTAAATAAGTTCTTACCTAAACAATGTCCTAACATTTCTAAGAAAGCTCCATTCCAAGATAAAGCTTTCTGATTAGTGTCACCGTTAGCGGACGCAGCTACTGTTTGTTTTTTATGCGATCAATCAGCGAACATATCAGTCAGCAGTGTCGAATGTCAGTCACGCGCCTGCGCATGTGACCGACACCGATCCTGTAACTCTATCGTATAAAATAAGTAAATTAACGCATTCTAGCTCCAAGCTAATCTTAACATGTATTATGGCAATTCAAAAACGGACTAACATTATATAAATACATCTATCTATTATATATAAAAAATATTGGAGTGTCTGAAGTGTCTTTTTGTGATATTAAAATATCTATTTATTGTATGTGAATTAACATAATAATAACTATACCCATAACGATCATACTAAATGCTGTACTATTAACACGAGATAAACAGGTGTGAGTGGGACAAGTTCCTTCGACAATATACTTATTATATCTACCAGGGTAATAATTTTGGTACGGTATATATTACAACAAGTTATTTTGGGTTGATAAGTATCAATTAGGTGCTGCGACTTCGAGCCATTTCAAGGCTCCATGGTAAACAATATTACAATACTCCGCCAATGATGTTAAAAAATTATAGATTCGTGATATGCTCACAAAACAACCGAAAAAAGTGCAGCGACAGCACATATACATATATTTCGTACGTAAACAAAAAAGTACAGACTATACTCTCTTAGGCGGTTCGTTTATGAGGCGTATGTGGCGTATCTACCTTTATATATACAGAATATCATTGTACTTCGCTACTCAACGTTACCTACACTAAAGAGATGTTATTCAATATCAGTCAGTACCGTTGTATCAAATTTAACAATAAACTCGTAACTTCAATGTGGAATCAAAATTCAAATCCGTTTGATTAAAACATGGCGGATGACGTTAAACATTTCTGTAATAACTTGGCCAATTAAGGGATACTTTCAATAGAAGCAGGTTCTGGATTCTCCATTGAGAGGACTTGTGGAAACTTTCCCGATTCCGTGACCTTTACTAATGAACGCACGAAATTCGCCATTCAGATTATAAACATGGAATCCTTTGAATTTTATTTTGTAGATTTACCTTATGTATTCGTGAATTGTACGTTAGTAGATTTAATTGCGTATCAATAAAATATCTGGCATTTTAGCTCATTCTAAAGTCGAGTGTGACGGCAGATTAGATTACGATTGATCCCACGGGTACATCATCTTCATAATTACGACCTAAAATCTCCACTAAAAAAAAGGCCTCCCCTAACCCTACCTAAAGATCCCATGCAGTAGAGGTAGCCTAGAAACAATATATACTGCACAGCACAATAAAAAAGGCTGTTAATGATTTATGATCTCTTTCCAGCGAGATTTAGCGTTTAGTATAACAGCACTTACTCATTCAACCTAATTAAACGTATAGAATATTACCTAAGTCCTGTACATCTTTATCTTATTATTAATTCTGTGGCTACATCTAACCTTCTCGTATCTGCTAAACGTCTCCATGCATAGATATGAAAATTTGCTAGATAGCAAAGGACGCAGTGGCGTGCACTCCATATATTCAAATAAGTAGTACATAAGAGTACATACCTTGTGCGCCAATTTTCCTCGATATATTTGAAACCATAGGCGATCTGCTATCATCAACCGCACTAAATTAGACAAAAATGAAAATTCTTTATTGTTATTGCGATTAATGCTATTCACTTTGCATACCCTATTCATAATCTCTGTGCACGCCGCTGACTTGACGGGTATTTGCTTTAATACTTTAATGTTGGTAATGCTAGATATTCCAAATATGAAAGAATTTAGTTCGTCTGGTGCTCGACCGGATGCTGCCATCTGTTGATTGGTGCACATAGCTGTGCAGTCAAGGGTCGTATGCATTTAAAAATAAAATGAACCGTGGGAATTGACATTGACATTAATACACTGTCGCAGTGGGCGTCTAATGACAGAGTTTAGTGTTTTTTTAACTTAAATTTATATTTTAAGTGGATCCAGATAGTAAATTGAGGAAGCATCTTATCAAATAATAAGAGGGAATACATTTGGAATATTGATGGTTACTCGATGAGCGTGCTTAGATATATTACTAAGTAGCCCTGGATGGTATTAAATTCTTTCTTTATATAATTCTTAAATCACATGTTAAACTTGCTAATAACTTTGATAGTTCAGATATGTTTGTCACATGATAGTTATAACAGTCTTAGCTATTTGTCGTATCGAACGCTATCTCTTACAATCTCTATTTAAGTAAAGATCAACGCTCGAGTCTCGTTCTAGAATACGGGCCTCACTGTTAAACTCTTAGCTATTTCTGAAGCGATTGTTAGGTTTTCATATAGACTTATTTTTAAATTTGTACGACTATTCAAATATACCAACTAACATAGCTTTTTGTAGGGTTCCGTATAAAAATACTGACTCCAAGACTGCTCCTCGAACCATGATACCTAGCTAAAATAGTCAGTTTTCAGTTATTTACTACAAGAATCATTAAAATAAATATGTAAGGGTGGCTCTCATACAATCAAAGTCATTCATATGTTGTTGTTTATAATTAGTTACAAAACGGATTCCAATACGGATTTTGTCGCCTTGATCCAACTCTGGGGATCCATAGTTTCCTTGGAATCTTTTTTTTGGCTGAAACCCCCTTTGTTTGTAGGCCATCATCTTTCAACATTAACCTTTATGACTTATATCATGCACCAATAACGGATACCAATAGTTTGTTGTATATTTTTCGGTAAGATCAAACGCTCAAATATTATTTTATTATTTAAAAATATGTATGAAACCATTAAGATCACATCAGACAATGTAACGGTTAACTACCGTTTATCATAACACCCAAACTCAACAATGGTAATTAAAAATATTCACATCCGAAACAAGGCACATGTTGATCATTCATACAATTGACTTGATTTATTTAGCTGACAGAATGTTAATTTCACGGTCGTTATGCGCTTGGTTTTGGTCGTTTTAGTAATAACATGTGAAATTCCTTAATTTGTACCATTAAACAAGCGTATGATGCATTGGTGCTTTCGGTAGTGTAGATTTTTTTATGAGTTATCATGTATTGAGCGTCGGCGGCTCATTGGTGTGGACTTTTCTGATCTGGAGGGTGCAGGTTCTAATCCCGCCACGTGCCAATGTTGTTTCGAATATCCCACGCTCTTACAGTGAAGGAAAATATTGAGGCGTGCGTGCCTCGTGAAGCAACCTTTCAAAGGTTGTGCGTGAAATAAATAAAAAAATCGCGGATGACTTAGGCTTATACACCCTTTACAGCTAGGCTCGTGCCTCTCGGTGGGACGTAAAATAAGCTGATGATGATCATAACGTCTGTTATATCGGTGATGCGAGACGAAACTTGACTTGGAGATATTAAGTCAAGGTATCCGGTACTGGATACAGATAATGAATGTATTAAATATTCTTTAATTTTGTTCTAATGTAGCAACTCTTATTATCATCAGTGCTCACGTAAAATCTTCATTCAAGAGTGTTATCATTTATCTGCTTATTTATTTTCCTTTGATGGTCCAGTGCTGCACTGAGGACCTTCTATTGATGGGATTTACCATAATCTCTACCTGCCAAGCGCGGGTTGGATACAGCAGTTCATATGATAGATTCGATTTAATGAAGACCGCGAGAAAAGTAGGGATCGTAATATTTTATTCTAATGTACTTCAAAAATACATTACAACCATCAATTCTAACTGAAATAATATTATAAAAAAATGACTTTCAATAAATACTCATAATATTGTAAATACTTCAGGTACCTACTACGATAGCTTTACCTGTTGGTTTGTTGCTAACTACAGGCATTGCGTCAACTAGTGATCATGTTTTGACTTTGGATGTCCATCTGTCTTATAATATTGGATTACCTAAATTAATAACAATATTAATACTTGGAAGTATAGCAACGGCTTTTATTCCACCAACCAAACCATATATATGGGCGACGGACAGCTGCATGAAACATGCAAAATGCACACAACAGTACCGCACATGTGTTTGCTGATTCATAGGTATCTATGGTTATGTCAAGTCTACTCATTGCGACGCAGGGGAGATCTCAATGGCGATTTATATCAATTAGAACGTTGGCAGACATTTTAATGTTTGTGAGACATCTGCTTCGAGTGCTGTTTGCAAATCATCGATATTAAAACTTTATCAATTTAACGATGTGTTTATGTTATGTAACATACACACATCGTTTAGCTTATAAATTAGTTCTCTAAGTAATAGCAATTCGTTTGTTTTAATAAAAGAAAGTGTAATGAGAATGAACACTACCTTATTTGTAAAAGCTAACCCTACATTGTCTCTACGTTTATCAGTGTTGTTAGCCGAATTGACGAGATGACACAAGATAGCGTATGCAAGCCTCAAAGACAGCCCTTATGAGCTAAACTATTATAATATGTTTGGAACCAAAAATTTATAATTAAATACCTTTGGCATTAAAGCGATTATAATATAATCAATTTTAAATTAAAATGGAACAATTATTATTAATAAAACAAATGTTTTACAGTTCCTCAATTTAAAATTTTTACTTTATTGTTTTATGATTGATAAAACACATTTATGTAATTATTTATGTTGCATGATGTTTGCTATATTACTAATTGGTCATTTTTCTTGTTTCTCATTATTTTATGCATTGCGTCTTATGTTAAGTCATGTTCAGAAAAATAAATTATCTTTATATCTTCACCTGAAGGTTATAAAGGCTGAACAACATATATCCATACATAGTATTTTTTTTTAAATTGATACATATTACTTAAATACTCATAAAATGACAGAACCTCCTTAATTTTCCGGGGTTGTATGATTCAATTTAGTTAAAAAACTAGGTTGGGATTTCTTGTATCAAGTATAATTCGGTATTCTCCACCATTCGCAATAAAATACCAAACCTTATTTTCATAAAAGTGCACTTTATTTTACATGTCGTTTCATTGATCACTTTTGTTTATTTGCAATATTGTATTTTTAAATACACTGAAACCAAATTAGGTCAATTGATGATAGTGAGCAATGACGTCACGTTTCAATAATCTCATACAAAATATAGGGAAACGTTCCTTTTTGACAGTTCATAAAAAGTGCGTCAACGATTAGTGGTGTCAAATACCCAATTATTTAAAAAATATAACATCCTTGGTTATCCAGTAATATTACGACTTTTGTCACCAATTATAAGGGCCGGAACACACGTACCTACGCTAAAAATAAAACTACTGTAATAATTGAGACTCACTGTTCTAGACATAAAATCTACAATCTACTCTCCAAACCATATTTTAACTGTTCCTAAACACAAACACCAAGTTCCGGATAATGGCGGTACCAAAACATATAAGTATCCAAAACTTACTCAAGTCTCAAAAGAAGTCACCGCGCCATGTCTATATTTACATTGTGCATTTAAAGTGCAAACTTTTCGTCCCCCACGGTTTCGAGAAGACAAATCATTGTTTCCAAGACAAAGAAGCGACGTAATACATTAAAAACTTTTTACTCTAAACTCATCCTTTTATGAATAAATAAAACTTAGTTCCCACCAGCGGAACAGGGAGGTCACTGTGAGGAACTGATGAGATGCCAAAGTTTTATTGAATGCCGGTATGCTTGTATGGATAATCCGAGTTGTTTTATTACCTTTATGTGTGTACCCAGCTTTATAATGATTATATTACAGCCGTGATTCCATCAACCAGTCAATGCTGTCCTCAAGCAGAGCACTGTTGCCCACCTATCTGAGGTTCAAATCCCGCCACGTACCAATGTGTTTTCGAATTTTCTGGACGTTTAATGAGCTGATGATTATGATGAGCTTAATATGACGGCGAGGATGTTATTTCAACATTGGTACACTGTTCTCATGTTTAGCGATTTAAATATCACCCAAAAATTTTGACTCCACTAATTGTAGTACAGGCAATGGGAAAAATATAGCCATCTGTGACTGTAGCGAGTACCGTTCTAAGATTTGAGTCATTGGACTTTGCAATTGTCTGTCTTATAAATCTCGTAGGGTTTTGAAATAATATTTTTGGCCGGCCATTAAATAAATGACCGTTGGGATGATTACTTGTACGATACTCAAACGAATGCACTTGCCGGTCACGCAATTAGGCCTCATTTTTCTATAAAATTAAAAACCACTAATGACGTAGGTATGTGCATATACATCGGAAAGTATACAACAGAATACTGAGATTTCGTCGAACTAGTTGCTAGCATAATCATTCGACAATTACCCCGATACTTACGTAGATACTTAGTAAGCTATGTCCATACAAAAGACGGAACTAAATTGTGGTCTTGGCCCCACTGGACACCATTGTATTCACCACTGTCTTTGTCCGCCACGATTCATGGTACCATACATAGATGCATGCGACTTGATGCAATCAATCTTATCTCAGATTAAAACAATTGGTAAGACCAACTGTTTTTTCCGAGAAATTGTGATTGGGCTCTAAAAAATAAGAAATATTTTGCCCTAATCGTACCGCGCCTAAATTTAAAATTATATTCGGTGATACACATATGTATATGTGGCATAGCTGATGATATTATACACATGTTTATTTTTCGAAGGGTTAATTAATTACAAAATGCTATAATAACAAACAACGCAAGCCTTTTCACAAGCCCTTTAATCTGTTTAGTTTAGCGTTTTATAATTACCTTTACAAACAAAGTATTATACAGTCTGGACCTATATCAAAAACATTTCTCATTCCACCCAGCTTTTCGGCTCCGGTGTAGTTATTAGAATACCGTTGCGTTGTTAACGTAGACAAATTGAAAAACAACAATCTTTTATCAGTTGCGAACATCTGCCAATCAAGAGTTTTACAATGGTGACCCTTCATCGCCTCTAAATTACGCCGGAGCGATAAACAAACAACCACTGATTGAGCCCAGAAACCGGTTATTGTGGATTATAAAAGTAGGGGAGACTTTTAATTTGGAAAACCATTACATCGGCTCGTAACGTTTAGTCTTCGCTGAGGGTTGGCCGTCTGGGCTGGACACGGGCCGGCACATATTTCATAAAGTTTTTTCCATAGGCAATCTGTTTTATTTCTTATTTCTCTTTCTAAATTATCTCAACTAGTGAAATCATATTGTAATCTTTAAAAAAAACTAAGCATTATTTTATTCAAATGGATATTTACTGACATATTTAGAAGATAGAGAATTGTTTTGTCATGTTATTTCTTAAAAAAAGATTATTTATGAAAAAATATAACTTGTACCCTAACTATTGGTAGGTAAATAATTTAAAAAGTAAAATCTATCTGTATTTAATATAGCTTCATTAAAATGTAAGCAAAAAATATGCAATGACTTCAGGAACAACGATGATTTTTACTTTGAAAAAAAAAAATGGTTTTCCAAAACAAACCCTTGCCCATATCATAGTTGCCAGGTCTCGCCAACCCTACGAGGGAAGTATAGAATGGTCACTTAATTGATCCATAAATCACAGACTCGAACATAACATAGTTTCGCTGCCGGCCAACAGATGGGGTCGTAATCGCGTACATTGTTTATATTCACAAACGTGCTAAATTGACGATAACCGGTTCACTTGAGATAGAATATAATATCACTGTCACCGTATATTATGTTCTATTGAATCTTTGAATATTAATTATCCGGTCTCGTGCTGCTAAATGGTCAATTATGAGGAACATTATTCACAGATATTCCATTTAGTGACATTATACCGAATTGAGATTTCTAAGCAGAGTAAATAGGTATGTATGGTATCCCTATTTTCTATTTAATATGTTATCGTTATTGAAATCCTAGATTTTTGACTTCATTTACAACATTGATAATTACATCTGAGTTCATAGATGTAGAGATCTGTAATCTGTATTGATAGATAGACTCTGTAATTGGAGCATTTGGCGCAGTAAATGGGGGCAAATCGAACAGGTGCGCGGAGGAATCTAACCTCCACCAGCAACATTTTATACATCTTTCGCCCATGGACCATTGCCGCAAACTTTGAAAACGTTACCAGGATTCTAACCTCGTTTTACTGTGTTATCAAAGAAGACGACTAAAGATATTTTTTTGTCGAGATCATTACCCACCCAAACCGGTACAGCTATAGATCAGTTTTTATAGCATTTCGCCAATGAATTCGTATTGACAGTCATGATGATGCCATAATATTTATAAAGCTACATCACTGTAAAAACTCTATGGACTTGAGTTTGAGTTCGGGATGTTAAGATCAAATTATCTAAGATAATCGCATCCAGACGACATCTTCAAAGTTCCGGTTAAACTTTTTTTTTTCTTGGATGACCTATAAGAAAATACATCTGTTTTTTCTAAATGTAATTGATTTTATATATCCATTTTATATTGCAAACGGCTAAGAATTCTGTCTTTCAGTAATAAAACAGTACACCATTGATAAAGACAATTGTTAATATTTCCATCTTTCCAAATGAATGCATACTTAGATCGATGAATATGCATGAGACAAAATAAACACGATGGGAAATGTGACCTTTCATTATGCGAAGAGTCTTTGGAGGAGGTGCGGACAATAACGTTTCGAAAATAAAATATAAAGTCACCTAATATTTACGTCTAAGTCTTTATCGGATCTAATTTTGTTATAACTTAAAGCGAAACTACATATTCATGCACAGGTTTATTATGAGACTCGTATTTACGAATGTGGGCTAATATATAAGAGTCAAAAAGTTATCGCTGTAGGATTTTCTCAAGTATAACAGTGCACTTGAGAACATTCTTAATCGATAACTTTCTGATATTTACCGGATTTGCAGTGGACCTTTTTAGTATGTTTGAAATTGTATACGGGTACTAAACACTGTGGTATTTATTATTTTTTGCCCTAATATATCAGAAAGTTGAAATTCAAGAAGTATTTTTCTAAGTCTTCCATGAATTAAGAGAGATCTTTAAGTTTTTGAGCTCTAGAATTTTGGCGCTAAGGCTAAAACCCCCTCATTGAATGTACCTACTTTCTTTGCTAAACAAGACACTATGTTTTGTTTTCTCATTGTTATTTAATAAGAACTTCAAATTTCTTTTTTTCTTCAAAAACAAGTCGAATAATATTTAAAACATTGTTACACAATTTTATAGGTACCTCTAAAATGTATTTAAAGATTACCGAAAAATATAAAACTTCTACAATGCCCCTGTCAGTTGCATAGAATTCGTGCAACATTTAAATATCTTATTCCTTTGAAAAGCGAAATAAACGCCACAAATAATAACTTTTATAGAACCCACAGTAATGAGGTCTATTGTAGTAGGTACCTTCATTAGAGGTTTCAAGAAAGCGTTCAGCGCGAATGGAAGACTACTATTGATTGATGGACTTTTTATTTTCAGTTTCTGCCTCCTTTAAGTTGAAAATCGTTGGGAATCATGGTGGGATAATAGTTGATAAATTTTGATGTTTAGCCTGTCGAATCGCCGCCTAGATTCTGGCTTTTCCGTAGCGGATTTGAATCTTTTATTCGTAAATTCTCTAAAGCGTGTGCAGTATTTGACATTACGTTACTTAAATTGTGTTTTGTGCAAGTTATATTATTTTGTATACTCGTAGATTCGCACGACATTATAATAAAAATCTATTTACGGTAATTATACCGCTAATAGATCGCACTAGTAAGCGCCATCTACGGAGAGCGGTATAGCATTACGTCGTTAGAGTTCAGAGTTAATAGTTCCATTATTGTCCGCAGACGACAGCACGTGGCAGCGCCATGGAGCTCCACGACGACAGGGGGCGCTCGCGCCCAGCACGAACTATTCGAGTTGCTTGAACGAGTGCAATGTTCACGGTTAGACGACCAGAGGGCAGTACTGCCGCCGTATTTTTCTCAGGTAAGTTTTTGTTTTGTTATTCTTACTTAATGAATATGCTGTAAGGCTCACAATATTGACTTTTATATATTTTGATGTATAATTATAAAGATTTTATTAATTATATTGAAACAATATTTCCATTAATTTACAAAACTTTATGGAAAATGGCTTGCATAGATTAATAAGTTCTACTTTAATTTCAATATTTGAATGCAGCAATACACTTGAAAAGGTCGAGAAAGTACGTGAGCTATAACGTCTGATGGTAATTATTAATTATGATGACGATTATTCACCGAAATACTTGGTACTGAATGAAACTAGGTGCATAGGTTTCTAAGATAGGTTTGGCTGTATGCCAAAATTCGAGAATTCTTAATTGATTTATAGGTAGGTACAAAAATATATGTACTTACATAAAGCACCCAATTTACTTCTGCTAAAATATATTTTTTTTTTATTTCATTAAGTATCTATAAGACACATTAGTATTTATTTATTTGAAAATGAGAACCTTAATATTCAAACTCTTGTACAACTACAATGTAGTTCACTAAAACAATATGACTGGATTGACAAAGCAATGGCGCAATAGATATGTATTTATATGATTAGGAGATATTATGAGGAGGATAAGACAAATAGCTGTCTTTAAAAAATGTTGCTTCACTAACAGTAATGAACTTACACTGTCAAAGATAGGCAGAGTCCCCAGTGCGTGGATAAAGGTGCGCATAACGCGACGTAAACTATATAAAAGGTGTGAAGCTGTTTAAGTAAATCACAGTCGCAATGTAGTAAACTTCTATCCATTTGACGACCCATTTGGTGTAATGGTTGAGACGTCAAGTACTACACCAAGGGTTTCGATTTTGATCCTCGAGCATTACAATCATATTTTGTGTGCATGTCTGTTTGTATTGGTAAACCCGGGGATTGAACCCGGCACCATTGGTGTAGTATCCGGCGTCTCAACCGTTACACCAAATGGGTCGGCCAAGTGGCGAGTGCAGATGGTTCTCAGTCCAAAATCACTAAGATATCCTCAACTAAGTCGCGTAATCAGGCTAACCCACAAGCGTTTATAATAAGAAACAAAGAGCAATTGTGAAAGTTCCAAATTTAACCGCTGTCATGGTTGAGAACGGATGCCGAAGTCGTTGCGGTCAACGTTGCTGGTTTGTCGAACCTGACCGAGTGACCAGGGTCAACGGTCATACCAACATAATGGTAGGAAGCCAACCGACCAAAGATGGGGTGCCAAACGGAGCATTACGACTCTTATCGTTGACTGTCCATTGTTTTTTCACGCACTCATGACTGCGTAGATGCTTGTTAGGTGCTTGGACGCAACTAAGTGAAAAGTGGTGTTTAAAGCTTGCCGTTATCGGTAGATTACAGAGTAGGTACTACATAAAGTTATTTCTTTAAGTACTAACTTACTACTGAGCTAACTTAAAAATGGGCTTTTGATTTCTCTACGTCAGAATAAAAACCAGAATAATACATATACATTCTTTGATAGAGGTACTCATATGACGACTCCTCAAACTAACTAAGAGTTAACAGTCTGCACGGGAATTGAACTTAGATCCTATGATACAGTAGCTTACTTTTAAACATTACACCAGGTATGTCAAAATATCTAAAGCGGACGAAAAGATTAGTTTGATAATGTCCTAAATATTTAAGGAAATTGTAAATATTCAGTTGGAAATACTTCCTGATAATGATAAGCCTTAAATATTACAACAAAAACCCTTTTGACAGCCTCATACCGCAGCCTACTTTTAAAAACACAATTTCGACATTCAGAGCAGTAAACTTTTTTAATCGGCAATTTTTAATAAGCCTCGGTCAGTAAAGCGAGCGATGTTTCTGTTAAATTTTTACGCTCCTTACAACAATAGGGATCCAAATTTCCTCGGTATATTTGCATTTGTTGCATATTTATGGACAACAAATATTATCTTGTTTGATATTGCATATCTTGAGCTAATCTATATACTAATATATAAAGCTGAAGAGTTTGTTTGTTTGTTTGAACGCGCTAATCTCAGGAACTACTGGTTCGATTTGAAAAATTATTTCAGTGTTAGATAGCTTATTTACTCGAGGAAGGCTATAGGCTATATATCATCACGCTACGAGTAATAGAAGCGGAGCAGCAATGAAGAATGTTTCAAAAATCGGGGGGTGTTTTTTCATACTTGGAGCTTCCGCTGCGTACGCTGCGTAAACGGTTAAAGTTCACAAAAGTCATGTATGAGAGTATTGTTCTGCTTTTAATGGTCTACAAAAAGTCCGCGACAGCATATGTCTATCTTTTAAGGTTAGCTCACTATAACATATTTTTCTGCTAAAAAAATTCTGAAATTGACCGAAACCTTCAAAGTTGGAGGGAGGGAAATCGTATGTATAGTGATAAATGCAAGTACCGTGTTATCCCGAATTTAATGCGAGCGAAGCCGCGGGCAAAAGCTAGTTAGAAATATTTTGGATTCGGTAAAATTAAATTTGGCTTCTGAACTTTAGTATTCATGAAATTCTATTTACCGACGCTTAAGTTGACAATGCTTAGCAAGAAAACTACCAGTATTATTTTTTTCGTGAAAGCGATTTTTTAGGCTGAGAGATCTTTGGGCCTTGCCCATTCCATGGTCATCTGCGACCAACTACGATATAAATTAAATCATTGTAATTAATTCGACTACAGAAATGTGTTATAGCTACAGAGTAGTACGGACTTAGTTACGCTATGCTTAATATATTGTCTACAGCAGTCCATAGTGCTGAGCTTTCTTTCCTTCTTTGTATTTCTGTAGTTAGAATAGTTTCTGTTTAAAGAGTGAACCAGTAAAATACCATGCTAAGAAATTAATGCGCACTTATCGAGTTATCGACTGCATAAAACATATCGTTTAAGGGTACTTCAGGCTTGTGTTTATAAACTTTGAATTGTCTGGTCTATTGCTGACGTAACTATAAAGTAAAAAATCAGAGCAATAACTTTTAATTGCTTTTTATATCGCAGCTGTCAATCAAGTTCATGGTCACTGTGCATTTTTTTTAAATGTTAATAGCCTTAATGCAGATTTACCCGGATAATGATTCGCTCAAATGGAAAATCTACTTCTCCTGCAACAGTTAGTTGACCTGTTAAAATAAATTTTATTTGATTTAGTATTATTACATTGTAGGTATTTTTTTCTGTAATTTTTTTTTATTAATTCACATGCATTAGGATTGATGCACAAAAGTCAATAATTGAATATGACACCTTAAATTTACAATGCCTTTTCAGAATTAACCTTAATGAATTTTCCTTAAGTTTGATCCTCCACACATGCAAAAGAAACTATTTTTATAGGATTGTTTTTATATAAGATAGCAATAAATTTATTTTGTTATATTAAAACACAATAAAAAATAAGAAAGCGAAATCCTGTAAATAATATTTCACTGAACAAATACAACTAAATTACAAAAATTGCTATAAAAATATTTGAATTTATCTAGTTCGATTTTTATAATTGATTTCGCCTACCAAAACACCACAATTTTCTTCGATAAAGATCTACGCTGATTTACTCGTATGTCTCGTTTCGCCAATGGCGACTATAAGTGATTGACGTAATCATTTTATAAGGTCAACTTGTGTCACTATAGAAATTAGGAACATTCTGATAATTGAAGCGAATGTAGGCGCTATATTAACTACTAAGATTGAATACTAGCTATAATGTATCTATGACAGTGGGTTGAATTTAGGATTTTTTTATGTTATAGCAGGCAAACGAGCAAATGGCTCATCTGATGGTAAATGAAACCCACCGACCATGTAGATTTGCAATACCAGAGGGCACTGAAATGCGTTGCCGGCCTTTTAAAAGGGAATACGCTCTTTTCTTGAAGGTCGCCAGTTCGTATCGCTCAGGAAATACCCCCGGCAGCAACTGATTCCACAATTTCGTCGTTCGTGGCAAAAAAATACGACAAAACTGCACTGTCGAGGACTTCCGTTAATCTAGCTAGGTGGTGAGGATGAAATTTTGAGTTTTGCCTCAAAGTGCGGTGGTGAAATGTGACAGCAGGAACGAGTCCGAATAATTCCTCAGAACATTCCCCGTTATATGCACGGTATAGGATGCAGAGTGAGGCCACATCGCTACGCCATTGGAATTAGGTATCCAACCTACAAAAGGCTGCTGATTAAAAAGCTGCAAGATAATGGTCACTTAACCCTTTGAATGCCAGGAATCCAGACAAAAGAAAACCCATTGTTTCTGACGCCTTTAGGTGTCACAAATAGTAATATATGAAATGAAGTGCGGCGATGTTGTAAAGTATTGTATAGAGAAATCATTACTCAGAATGTTAATGATAATTTGGTAATTACTGAATGTAATTGAAGTAGATATTTGAAGTAAGGCTTTATGAAAATGTTAATAATTTGAATCAATCGGTATGAGAAAATAATCAATAAAGTTCGAAATTAGGGTAATTTCATTTTACTCAACATCTTTCTTTGTGATTTGTCAACGAGAACTGCTTTTACTTCCTAATTCTTCAAACAACTACCTATGCTTTGAATTAAATGAACATCTTGACTCTGACGATTTTATCACATCGCTTTTTCCTAAGTGAGTCCTTACACTTAAACTTTTAAAATAAAATATCTCGGCAGATATTTGATTATACAAATATTTAAAAGTGAATGTAGTTAGTTACGAAAATCGGGCTTCAAATGAGTTTGTATTGTTCACATTTTGTTTTGCAACTGCTGTTTTAACGGTTCATTTGTTATGGACATTTACGTGCAATAAACACTTTTCGATTGAAGATAATCTCATTTGTTTTTTAGTATGCAGTCAATGTTTTTTATCGATTGTAAATGGGTAACTTAGTAGAAGGCTTTTTAAATATTTCGGCTTTAAATAAACGTAGTGTAGTGAATACAAGCGCGAAGGAGGAGGAGCGAGAACCTTTTTAAGCGATGCATGCAAGACCAATTATGTGTATACATTTTAATTAAAAATGATTATAGCTAAAAGGATTTATTCGTCGACCAAAATTATCCCACTAACATGCTTTTGTTGTGGTTGTATGAAAAAATCCATGGTAATTTTTCAAAATGAGGTAACTACTTTACTTACTTTCAATAACGATAAAGTTGTAAGCGTTTACCGATAAAAGTAAAACCCAAATGTCGTTTCAAACTAACATCGTTACAATAGATACGAAACTATTCCGATTCCCCTTTACTTAGTTTTATTTCTGCTCGAATGTATCCTTGGCTATTTGTAGATACGGTTCAAGTTAAACCGAAAGTAAAAATATAATTTCTGTGAACAACTGAACGTTCTCTAAATAACCGACTTTTTGGGTTCAGTTAACAAGCCCAACAAATTATTCAACATACATTTTGACAGCAACTATTTGTATACTTTAAAAAGAGGTATATTTTTATATAAAAACTTTAGTTTCACACAGTGTGTGGCCTATATCGGAATGTTTTACAGGTTTTTTTTTTTATGTTATAGGGAGCTAACGAGCAAGAGAGACACCTGATGGAAAGTGTTAAACTCCGCCCATGAACAACGGTGGCATTAGAAGCGCCACCGGGCGTTGCTTACCTTTACAGGCCATCTTTAAAGGAAAACATAAGATGGGTCGCTCAAACCTATATACCGAAATGTGACTATAATAGATTAATATCTTACTTCTTGGTCACCATTTCTTAATATAGTAAAGTTGTTGTTATTTTGTAATGGAATTTAATAATAGAACATTCCTACATTTCCATTTCATGTCTCAATTAACTTGACGCTTTTGCAGCTTAATACTCGTAAAGTACCGTCCCGTTTAAAAAAGAAAGTTTTGAGCCTGATTGCTTTTTAGTCCGATCGCATATTAACTGAAGACTATCAATCACTTAGTTTCAAAGACCTCGAAAAATGTAATATATTTTCCACAATTTTCAATTAATAAACTTAGAATAAAAAACTTGCTTTTTAACCAACTTCCAAAAGGTCGAGAAGATTCAGGAGAAGGTTAATAAAATTTTATACTTATATAGTAAAAATAATAGTGACCTAACGGGTTCCATCGGATATATAACTATGCCATTTGATATCATTTGCTACAGGCGTCCAAGGCCAGGTGAATGCGATCTTTGTGGTTGCAACGATACTCTACGACCTTGTACACAAAGTTCAATAGTTATGTTTGTAATGTTTACATTTATTGAACGCCGAAGGGAATCGTTATGGGCACTCTTTATGCTCGAAATTATTAAAGGTTAACCTCTGAATGTTGTACCATTTATTTCATTTAGCAACACTCCTTTTATGAATTTTTTTAATGATGAGTTCGATTATAGCATAAAATCAATTATTGTGTCTTAATTTAAAAGCATTAGTGTAATGTTTTTAAATTATGTATATATATATTTATATATAATTTTTAACGATACCTGGTTTGCTAAACATTTTTGATTATTACTTTCTTATATTTTTATTAAAAAAATGTTTGATTTAACTTATATTATTAAAGAAATAAAAGGATTAGTGATTATTAGCTTAATAAATGTTACTATAGAGAATGGTCCATTGATCAGTTTTCATATTACATTGTTTAGCTATTATTTAGATACATTGTTATTAAAATATAGGTGACCCTATAAAAATTGTTATAATTTTTAATCATTATAAGGTGGGTAATCTACTTTGATAAATAAATGCCAAGCTTGCGGCTTACACGATACTAATAAATATGTCCATTAATCTCATTAAGTCAAACATATCCCGCGTGTACTTTACCCCTTATACCGTCGATTACAGTTTGGTACTGCACAAAATCCCGTTAATTTACTGCGCTGTGGTGATTATTCACATCATATGGTTTATCAGCATGAATTATCAGTTGGCAACCGCCTCGGATATCAGATTATAAAAAGTTTTATGAGAAAACCAAGAACAAGTTGAGCTATGTAGGCCAAACATCGAATGAGATTAAGGCTGTTCCACTAGTTCGTATGCGGTGGTACTGGTGTATATCTATTTCTAGGAATGTACCGTTTGGATATCAGTTATTAATGCCTTTGATGGAGTTAGCTGTTAAGCTTTATAAGTACCTATCTGTTACTTGTTGCTTGCAACGTTAAATTGATGTGGTGACAATAACAATTGTTATATATGCAAACCTTGTAGGTTTACAAATATGTGCCATGTTTTATAATATGGTTCCCATTATCGTCTAACGCACTAGGCTCTTATACCCCTTCTCCTCATTCTAAACCTCATTAAATATTAATAATAATCATCTTTCTTTCTCTCACAAAACAAAAGTACATAAACCTCATTAAAACTGGTTTCTTTTAGACAGGACTTATCTAGAAGTGGACTGAACATCCAAAATGACATGTCTTAGATTGACCTTTAAAATGAGTTCTTTAGAGAAACGTGTAGCCTAGCAGGGGACTAAAGGTACATTTAAAACTTCACCTTAGTAAAATTTACGTGATGAATTCTAGCTAGTCTGTATTTTTTTCAAAGAGTACCTAACATGCAAGAGCTCTGTAATGCATAGCTCCGAATCCCCCGTGTATAACATCACCTGGGCTAGGCCGTCTGCGTGCCTGCACTAACGACCGTCAAATGAGGCGCATGCGGCCGCATAAGTGATGCATCGCTTACGTAATCAGACTGGGCTAGGGATGTAATCAATGTTGATCGATGATATCGATCAGTTATGTGACTGTGGTCGTAGATACAGTCTTTTAAAAGGAAGTATGTGTACTCAAATACATCTATTATTTAATTTATAGTTATTGCTATAGTACGATTAAGTTCGTGATCTCAATATTTTTGTACAATTTATTTATTGCAGTGGCAGTCGAGTTATTTTATACAACTTTAATAACAGGGTTTGGCCAAAGGAAAATAACAACGAATGTGTTATTTAAAATCGATTCTGAATGCGGAAGGTACATCATACATAGAAGGTATATTAATTTTACATGATAGCCCATTTAAGTGCCTATTACTTTTATGAAGGTGTCTCGCGTGCTGTAAGCCTGAAAACATTTATAGCTAACGTAACTAGTTAATTTTCTTGTCATTTTATATTTAATGTTGATGTCAGTCTCCAAATTACTTGACTATTATGGGCAGTCAATAAATGATACATGTACAGATGTACATTTAATATATTAAATAGGTAAAATATACGATTGAGATAGTCATAAGTTTTAAAGGCCAAAAAATACGGGACAACATTATGAGCAAAATAATTCCTACGAAAAAAAGGTCCGATAAATGTATTAAAAAAGGTCGATTAAGTAACAACACTAGGCGAACGTGATCTTCAACATGCAAAATTACATCCCAACCATAGTTCCAGGTCCAATCAGTCACGTATTAGTACTTATTAGGTTGTGCACCACAATTTAAATTCTGAACCCGTAATCAGGCAAAGGCTACGAAAATATCGCCCTAGGAATCATAACTCACGTCTTAGTACTGCCTTTGTAACAAGTTAGTCGGTACAAGTCTAACATCTGCTTATGAGAGTCTACGTACAAGGTCAAAGTGTATCCTATTTCGATGGTACGATTACTGAAGAAAAGTTTTATATATAATATGTCAATTTCAGTAGCGTAATAAAGAAATGCCCTAAGATCTGGAGATAAATTCTTAATACGCTTATTTAGAAATGTATTGTTCTTGAATTTTCTTATATGTTCTAAGAAGCAGTAGCACAGGTATTTGTTGTGTGGTGTATTCACATTATATGTTATCAATATACACATAACATTAATTTACTGTAGTCATCCTTAACGGCATCAATATAAAGTTAAATATCAATATTTTATAATGGTCCGCTATCCCACAGATGTTATTCGCATTTCTTTGTCTGTATATGATGGAACAGCTGATTGTGTGCATTTTAAGACCAACATTCTTGTTACATGCCATCACTTTCTTCTATGTATAATATGTATGTATTAACAAAAAAATATATAAGTATGTTTATCCGTGGCTAGATGGCGCTGTGTGAATGTCGGTGGATATTTATTATTTATTTACTTATCTTGGTTTCCTCAGTGATAATATTATTAAGAAAACACTCATTATTGAGAGCGATATTAATTTATGTAAGAGTTGACACATTATATATACCCATTACAAGTACGAGTACCTGTATAGGTAAAAGTAGTTATTAATTCATCATAACAATCGATAGTTCCTTTAATAACTCGCTGTGGACTACTATTGTGTAATTAGAATAAATATTCAGTCATAATTACGAAACACCTCAATTATATAATAACACTTGATTCGCCGTAAGAATTGTGAATTAATTATTCATTGTTTTCTTTTTTTCATTCCACGTCGATAATTACAAGAATCCTTGTTTTTTTTTCATAGATGGCTGTTTGTTTACAGTTGAACAATAATATCGTTCCAGGAACTTCCTACACATAGGGCTTAAAAGGACGTAAATTTGGAACTTGTTCACTTATAATTCGTCGATATTAAACGAATAAGAATTTCTACGATTAATTGAAACAATTATTTTATAAAAAAATGTCTTTATAGGGGTCTTTTAACTTAAAAAAATAACGTTAGTCTACCCTTGGTGGTTCAAATGGTAGACGAAGGCGTTATGGAAACCTTGCTATTCGCTCGTATATTGTAAAACCATAGGGGCAAGTCGATAGCAACGCTGTCATAAAATGTCATCAATAGAACTAGTTTTTCATTTCTTAAGAATCTGCATGTCTAATAGTATAAATTAAATTAGCTAAGAATTAATTACCAAACAGGAATTCTCGTCTTTACAAAAGGCGCCGGAATAACAAAACAATGTCAATGTGTTTTTTATTTCATTTTTAGTCGAATCGTATTTGGTAAATTTAAAATACATTTTGAGTTTAAGAGGTTTATTGTGCAGAATTAAATAAAGGATTCTGGCTTTGCATCGCATGCCGTTCAACAATATTGGCTTCTAATTTTTTTGATATCTTTAAACCCCACATCCGCGATAGTGTTTACCTCTTAATAATAAGAAAGTAGGATACGACAAAACCACAGGTGCTTCTGACATCTGCTTTCGAAGCCAAGGTTTGCCCAAATGAGTTCATAACCGGTGCGGAAGGAAGTGTGCGGTTTGGCGCAAAAAAAATATGGCGTTATAAAATCTACTTAACTTTAAAATACATTCGTTACTAAGTATGAAACCTAATAAGTATTATTGTAATGGTTAAATCACTCTGTTTTTATTTATTCAAGGACATGAAAGCTCAACCACTAGATTAATTGAAAATAAATATGATACCATGCTTCGTCGTCAGTTGCGATTTTTATCTCGCTTCGCTATCACCAATTTATATTTCGTCTGCATGGTGGGTTACGGCCAGTGATATTCTCATAAAGAAGATACGCCACCTGTGCCTCAAAAACGAACCGCCAAAGAGAATACAATTCTAGGCTTTTGTTTAAGTAAATGTACGCTCATTCTAAATATGTGTATGTGTGCTGTCGCTGCCTTCGGAACACTTTTCTTTTGTTTTGTGAGCATATCACGAATCTATACTTTTTACATCATTGGTTACGGCCCTGTTACCTTAAAGCCACGCTATGCAGGTGGTAAGTGCAGCACTCGGCTTTTATAAGCTGGTGATGAAATGTATAATTATCAATATTACAGCTAAAAGATTCACTGCTGAATAGGGGCCTCCCCTAATGATGTCCACGCGATCCCTTGCCGTTGACATCTATCTGCTGCCCGACATCAGGTCATCAGTCCATCTTGTTGGGGGTTGGCTAACCTTTCGTTTTTCTTTACGTGGACGCCACTCGATAACCTTTACGACGGTCGGTTCTACGCAATATGTGTAGGCATACTGCCACTTTAAGGTGCTTATCTTGTGGGATATGTCGGTCACTTTAGATCTCCTACGGATATTATCTCTATAACAATGTCACATGTCAATAAAAAAAAACATGTCAATAACATGTGAAATAACATAATCTGTAGCGAACACAATGGGAATATTTTATTTGTAAAAACCTTTATACAAACAAAAAAATACAATCTTTCAAACAAAAAATATCAATTCAAACATTTTTGTCCAATAAATATTAAAAATACTTTGAATCGTCAGTAACGAGGTTCGGTTTGTTGATATCTACTAAGAAGAATTCTACAAGAAACTAATGTAGTTCGTAAGTCTTTCAAAAAAGTTTGATTACAGGTATTAATGATATTTTGTATTTAATATCCGATGGGTACTTAACGTGGATTTTAAATAAAAACTATCTACCTTTTATAAAATTATTTGCTAACCGAAACGTAACAGTTTAATGAGTTTACAATGCGGTTGGTTGATGAGTCGAATGGAGTCCTCACGTACCTTTAGCACCCGAATTGCATTTACAAATTGCATTTTCGTGTCGCATTTGTCCGTTAAACATTCGGTTAACCTCAAACGTCGCTCTTCCTGAAAATACAGTGATATAATTATAGTAACATATTATTCAATATGAAATTCTCAATTATTTGTTGAATGCATTTTTAGATAGCAATGAATCACAGCTCACTAGTAATCTTGAACACTTGACAAGCTGGTCGTTTTTGTTTATGCAAAAGTAAGTAAGGAAGTGCTGCTACGATGCTACTACACACGCCTTAAACAAACAACCTCCTTTAGATGAAGCAAGTGCCCCTAATGAGCTGATTGAATATACCAACGATATAAAGTGTTGTAGACCCAGGTTAAGCAAGTGGGCCTACAACTTTTCATCTAATAGTGATTCGTCTATAGATAGAGATTATGGATGATATAGAGCTTTCTAATGAAAATCACGTTATATTTCTATATATTCAAACTTTGCGTAGACTGTTAACAAGCGCACCTGCCCCTTGAGGGTTGCAGTTGCGCTCCGCCGCTCCGGACGTTCCCACGCACGCAGATCGAATATAGTGCGTTTGCAACGAAACAATCGTTTGTCTTTTGTATTTGGAAGACGAAACGTTTTCGAACGTTATTTTGAAATTGAATTTGGATGGCCGAGTGGGTTTTTGAAGTGATAATTATTTATTTCATTATTAAGTTACTATATTTGAACTTATATAAAAATGTTATTTATTATTTATTTAATTTTGTACATCGTTAATCACCTGACAATATTAATGTAATGTATTTACATAGCTGCATAGGGTATATTCCTACCAATATACTTATTGCTATATTGGAGGAAGTATATTTCTTATTTAATAATCGTTTATCATAATAATTTCAATTCAAGTAAGCCGCTGGAATAGAAAAATTATCAGTACTAATATCGTAATAACATGGAGCTTCCATTGGGATTATAACATAACACGTCAAATACGTTTCAAGTGCAATGACTGCAACTTGAATATGCCCTTTCCAGATGTCTGAAGGTTATAGAGAAAGCTGTCAATACATTTTTCTTGATAAACACTGAATTAGATTTTGTTTGGTGTCTACAATATTCAATTATCTAGTTGATTCTTCAATATTTTCCATCAGGCAAGTCGAAACAAGTTCGAAATTTTATCGAATCTATAGTATATTATTTTCTATTTGACAAATTATTAGTTTGCGCTAAGGTCTTTGTGTTTTTATTTTGTCCGCCGTAGATAGCCTTTACAGCTTCACCGCTGTTATATTAAAAAAAACCGTGAGCATGTAATTTAAATTAATTAAAGAATATAATAAAATTTTCTTTTTGTCGAGAAGGCAAATTTAAATTAATGAATACTCACCTATTTAGATAAATCGCTATGACAGTCTTTACCCACTATTCGACAAACCGGTGAAATAACCAGCAATATCCCAACCAAACATTAATATCGTAACACTATATTGTTAATCTGAACTTTTGTTTCTAACGCTATATTACGCTTCACTTAAACTTGAAGGATGTAAAATTACATTAATATTGACTGTCACAAGTTAGCAAATATTATAATTTCTGTTCAATTGCGGAACATATTTGTAGACGGCTAGATTCGGCGTGCGAATTCGCGTAGAATAGTTATTTCGGGCTTACTTTGACCGGTCTATATAGATGAGTTAAAACTGCGATATCTCCAAAGGTATTCATTTAAATCGAATGATGTAAGGACCATTATATTTTATATAAAATACTTGTGATGAATAATGTATTTATTTTTTTAGAACTTTTAAACGGGAGCAATTTGTCATACATAACTTTGCGAAACTTTAATCGTTTACGCAGCGTAGTCGTACGTAGCGTAAGCTCTCAGTATACAAAAAAACTCCCCCGATTTTGAAAGTCTTCCTTCCTCCGCTCCTATTTTATACTTAGCGTGATGATATAAAGCCTATGGCCTTCCTCGATAATTAAGCTATATAACACATATTCTTTTTTAAAATTAAAACGTAGATAGATAAACACTTTTCTCACATTTTATAAACGGTTTACAAACACAGAAAAGTCAGACATATAGTGGGCAAAGGCGCTACGAGCGATCTCTTCCAGGCAACCTTTTAGTAGAAAAAGTTAAAGAAAAAGACAGGCAGTGGGCAACTAAGGCATGACACAAAAAAAATAATATATCATCAAAAAAAATAATATATTATCAGTACAACATAAATAAAATATAAATACATAAGTATATTAAAATATTAAAATATATATATAAAATAATACATATATTAAATAAATAAAATGTATTTGAATATTCATACGGAGAAATAGGCAAAACGAATCATAATTAGAATTTCATTTTAGTTTCGTGTTATAGTGTTTTATACTGTAAGTTTTTATTAACAGTATAAGTACTAGTATCTAAATTCACAGTACAGTAGAATCCCGACTAACCGGATTAAATAAAACCAGGGGTATTTCGTATAATCGAAAATCCGGATAATCGATTTCAAAGCAAAGCAAACAAATTTAAATTACATATAATAAAGTTTTATTATGTATTACGTTTTACAAGACGTGTATTTATATAATATATATAAAAACCGAGCTATATCGATAAATAATGAATTAATAGTCCTCTGTAATTAAAAAAAATCTTTTAACTCGTCTACAAAAGAGTCGGCTGATGCAACGTTAGCAGAAAGCTTTTCTCCTTGATTCTGCAGTTCTTAAATGCCATGTCTAGATTTGAAT
Organism: Leucinodes orbonalis; assembly: GCA_019425675.1. Lineage (NCBI taxonomy): Eukaryota > Metazoa > Arthropoda > Insecta > Lepidoptera > Crambidae > Leucinodes > Leucinodes orbonalis. The sequence continues at coordinate 106,104 of PQWD01009354.1, forward strand.
CTTACTAACCATACACAGCTCGCTTTAAAATAATTATCACCACTAAGTTTTTGATTAAAGTTCAATGCTTTTTCACATAACAGAGGTTCAGATATGGGCTGGCCGCATGATCTCTTTTGCAAAAACCAAGTAAAAACTGCATTCTCCAGAATTTCTTTTTGAGATTTTTTTATCACTTTACATTGCGAACTTCCATCGTCTTTCTCAAGCGCGCATGTGAATTGTATTATGGAATCAGATTTTTTCTATTAAATTTTTTTAAATTGACAATAATTAGAGTCCGGATAATCGGGATTCTACTGTAGTATGTTAGAAGTTGTTCTGTCTCAGAGGCTGTTTGTATACTCGTAAATATATAAAATATGTCCCTAAGCATATATTCCTACTGGATTTACTGTAGGTAGGTATGTCTACTACACTGTATTTATCAATGTACCAATACATCAGTTAATACAGGCATACCCTGGTGTTGATCGGATCATCTTAACTATAAGTTTCACCGATTGCTATTGTCTTAAATCTCAATAGATTTCGCAAATTTTTTAATTCAGTGCAGAAGTTTCTTGACAATAGAAAATTGCACTAGAAAACGTTTGGAAACTTTTTGTTGTGCTCTTCACCACATTCACCTGTCTTGTCTCCGTTGATTCAGCATTTGAAGGCCGCTACAGCTACTTGTCTCTATCCACGCCATACAGAGGTAGATGTGAAGAAAGGGACAGAATTCTTAGTCGTTCTCAGTAGCGCATGTGGCACGCGCCGCTCCATTCGGTTTTTGAACGTATACCATTACGGACGCTGTGTTGCTTCGTATTTCAAATTCCCGTGTTCCGATCGTATGTTGACAGTTGCATTTGAGTTTATAACTTTCGGACTCGACCATTGATAATTTTATCAAGGTGGCATACTTGTGGACAGTGCAAATCAGTGTTTGAAAAGTTCTACGAACATTGTTTTGAGTTTGTGATTGATGTTAACTTTGCCGGTGACGATTTCGTGAATAACGAACAGCGAAAGAATTGTAACCTACATCCTGGGCGCGAAACGCTTCAAGTGAAAGTTTAAACACACTGTTTTGTATCTGAGCCGCAAAAAACGGATGTTCTCTGTGTGAGAATAATTGAAAAAGTTCCGGACACTTTATGGGAAGGAACGCATCTGTGTGACCCGAAAACTCTAATAGAAATAAACGATTTACCGCGAGATATCTCTCGTCTTTGAAGTCGGCAACTGTAGAATGATTAATCACGCGTGTTTGAGGATGCGCTTTGGGGAGAGCTGAAGTGGTCTCGACTGTTTTTTCGGGGACTTTTTCCGGGCTTTATGAGGGAGAGAAGGTCTTTGCCTATCAGCAGCGAAGTGGCGTTGAAAAGTGATAAGGATGGAACTGGGAAATTGGTGGTGAACTCTGTTATATGTGGTGTGGTCGATGAACTGTCAAACGGGCGAACTGGCCGAAGAGGCTCTTGGGTTCGCCACGCAGTCATGGGGGGTCCTCAGGTGGAAGGATTTGACAGGCGTGAGAACCAGCACGCCCACTGATCTTAAAGAGGTAAGAGGGGACTTATCAGAAATCAATTTATGTCAATACTTTAAGTTGTTTACGAGTCCTTAGGAACAGTTATGATTATAAATAATTATGGGGCACTAATGGAATGCTTCATTAGGAAATCGTTAAGGCACATTAGAACTTTATGGAAATACATAATTAAAATACTTTTAGTCACAAACGGTAAGTAATTGTACCGTTTTTTGTAATATTCAATGTACACCATTCCTTTGTTGATATAGTGTTATCTTCAAATCAAAAATAATTATAATATGTTTCGTCCTAAAATACAGCTTTGGATGATGAAGCTGATTGTGAATTCCTGGATGTACCAAGACACAAATACAAAACCTTACCAATTTCTTTTGCTCACGTCTCTAGGTATGCAAATTCAGCAAGAGGGCGCGCATTTTCGGGCTATCATTTGGTATTTTTTCAATTAGGTTTACAAAATAAAATATACAATAAAATTCTTAAAACTAATCGCAGTATACAATGGTTTATATGATATTTTTACAAAACTCGATGTTTGCTACGGTAGATAAGTACACCTCAAGACGTAAGCTTCCTACCTTCCGAAAAATATAGGTAGTTACCTCAGGTGGCTATACTTCGTCCAACAATGAATTAAAATGAAATCTCGGTGTAGCTGCTAATGAGTCAAAGAACAGTATTTAGTAATCAAACTACCTGTCTTACCTTTTGACCATACTTATGCTAAAACCGTAATACCAATATTATTTGCGGAGAGAATTGGTGACATTGAGATGAGCATGTTGACGAACATGCTGTGCCATGCCATGCCTTTATTCAAAAAATTTTTTTTTGTTTAAAATAGCATAATTTTCCATAAAAACCAAAGGGGAGGCACTTACTATTTAGTCACTGATAAATTTTATCAAACATATTATCAGATGATATAATCAGTCAGACGAATATTAGTCATCCTATGATCTGACGATTGCGTCAACTTTAGACAAGAAAACCGGTCTAGTGATTTCAACGTCACAATAGCATAAACCTAGATGGCAATGGTCATGACTTACTATCCACTACAGAATAACGATTTAAGGTTATGTGGTCGTTGTTAAAGAATAACTCGTGTGTATTGGTAAAACGCATTAAAACTGCTGATCCTCATCATTGATGTTTTGTCATAGCCAGCTGTATTATCGTAAATGGTAAAGAATTTACAAAGAAGGTGTGAGATATGTCTAATTAGTAAAGTGTATTTTTTTATCAATTATAAAGTATGCCAACTCAAATATAGATTTAATACTCGAGAAACTTGTTATAAAAGGAACAATGATTTGGGAATACGATGATTTGTACACAGTGGCGTGATACAAAGTGTCTATAGTGATTGTGTAACTAGAATCACTATCTTTGACGTGTCTTAACTACTCTGATGCAATGTAAGTGCATAACGCATTTTACTTTACACTTTATCAAGCCGTCCGAGTAGTATAATAATAACATCATAAATGTCTTCACGATATAGATAACAAGTAGGTGCCTACATTTATTGATAAACTATTTCACCTATTTCTTCCACTATAACCGGCCATTGGTTTTGTTGGAGGGTAAGACAAGCAGGAATATTACTGGATTAAGGTTGAGAATCATCCTTACCATCTTCGAAATACTGGACAATCGGCAAAAATACTGTACACTTTGACTTGAAACATTTAACATTCTTTTATTATGTAAATCATCAGCGCTACGAAATATCAGATAGCAAAGATTTGGTAAAGACACTCGTACAGCACCGTCGCACGTTGTAACTACGGACCTCGATCTTTACTTCAAAAGTTCTACACTCTGGTCTTTGGATGATTTTCTTTATGATTGGTTAACGTAAGAAGTTGGTTGCCATTTACTTAACGATGACCTACTTACAAGAATGCTAACTTTTGAATTGAAATAATCGCTAGACGTGTTATATTAATTATCTGGTGTCACACCTATTTCTTACATAGTAATGGAACCAAGTATTTTCAATACTGAATCGCATGGGGCTATTTTACAATAGCTGGAAATACTGAAATGGCCGTAACTTTTGTCAGAGTAACTTTTTACTAAAGTACAATACACAAGTGCGTAGTAATTTAGATTGGAATCCGAAATTGATACCATATAGATACTTTGTGTGCATGTATTTGATTTTAGCGACACAAAGGCTTTTATTTTTTAGGGATTTATAGGAATAAAGTCTACACACTTCTGCTGAACAACGGACAAAATCTAACTTGCCAATAAGCTCCGAACTACGGTCGTTGGTTACGGACTAAACCTCAATTATTTTAGGTAGTCTTTCAGATAAACATCACTTTAAAAATTATCGAAATATTATTTCTAGATTTCCATAAAATATGGTCCATTTTAAAGCCCGTCTTTCCTCAGTTTGCTCACTAGTAAAAGATAACATACATTGTACACTTATTACTCAAAAGTGTTGTCAATAAACACTGTTATTATCTCGAAATTTGGTGCCATTGTTGGTATAAGATACACGGCACTTGTCAAGTGAATCATACGTTATGCAAACTTCTATACGAATGACGCCGTCATGACGAATAGTGAAATGTGTTTTTGTTTGTCACGGTCAAATACGCTTGCCAAATCACGGATACAAATCTTAAAGAATTGTTATATTTGATTCCACAAGGCAAATTAGACAATTCAAAATACCTAACAAGGTTAAAATTGTTCTAAATACGTGCCGCCATTTTCATTATAAATATTGGTAATTTTTTCTAACGTCTTCAATCAAGGCCTAGGAGATTTAATAAGTCATTATATAAGCCATAAGAACACAGTTGATCTGAGCCTCCCCTTGTTACTGGAAGAAACCGGAGATAGCAGTGCTTATAAACGATTTGGTTGAATGTAAGGGTGCTTTTGCCGGTTGAATGTTGTGGACCTCAAGGGCTGTGGTAAATGTATACAAATCTGACATCACCTAATTTAATATCCTTACAAAGTCCATTACAGTTCCTATATTTCATAAAATAGCATAAAGTGTAGCCCACTGCATAACTAGGTCTACCTCGAAAGTAAGGGATCCGCGACCATTGCTACAGTGCGTTTGGCAGGAGTTCTTGCCAGAAGTTTATTTATATTTATGCACCATGGTCTGATGAGGTTGACTGGGTCAGAAAAAGTCGCTAAGACCTCTTACAACCCACAACACTTAAATGAAAGGGTCAATTAACTGGTAACACCTTTAATTATGACTCCAACATTAATATCAAAACACATGTTAAGCAAGTAATAAACAAATACATATAAATAATTCCTGTTATTTCCATTTTAATGACGATAACCTAATAATACCTGTTAATTAAATTAATCTGCATTGCTCTGAAAACTCGCCTCGTACTGTATTGAATTTGCTTTGTTTGTATAAAATACATTAATATTAATTGAAACAAATTCTATACTCATTATCGGAAAATGTTGAATAAATATGAGTGCTTAATTAGTACTTCAAAATAATGTCAAGTGTGATAAACGTAGCTGAGATCACGTATGCCTATTTAAATATACATCATTTGTTTATTACAAAATCAAATTATGTATATTTTAGCAATTTTTAATAACGAGTACAAAAAGTTGTCGATTTAAATAAATACAACAATTATTCCTCTATTCGACACATCTATTACCAACGGAAACTAAAAAAAGATATCTTTAGGTACCTTTGGTCCATTGTAAAATTTTCTTTATCCATAGACTTGCGCAAGAATCACGTGAAACGAATCAGACCCACGAGTATCTACGGATCCACCAGTAATCACTTTTAAGGTTTAATATATATTTACGTTCTTATGAAATGAAACATTATTTTTTTATTATCTATACGCAGATATTTCGCCAACTCACATGGTGAGTGATGATGGGGCCGAGGATGGATCATGCCTTACTCATGAAACAGCCTATTCACTCTTGCCTTGAAGACGGCCAGGTTGTAATGATCGGGGAACACATAAGGCGGCAAAGATTATTCCATTCCTTCAATACTATAAATAATACAAATTTTTTTTATACAAAATAATGCAATAAGAACTTAAGTTCGACAATGATGATTATTACGTAAGACAATAATTTTGGATAAATTTAGTTAAAATACTGACGTATTGGTTGCTGTTTTCTACTATCCAAAGGTACTATATTCTTTAGGTTTCATTAGTGTCCATTTTTAATAAAAGCTAGTCTTTTTCTGGGAATAGATGTTGTTGTCTTGTTGTTGTTTATTATATAAATATATTGAGAGTATTTACATAACAAATTACTTCTGCACGTAGTTCGTCTTAAAGATGGCTAATAATCTTTTATCTTAAATATTGTATTTACTTAACAGTTTTATCTGTTATCGGCTGTGAATCGGAATCATGAGATAAGTAAGCATTTAAGTCGATCTTTTAAGATAAAGCCTAATAGTCTGTTTAAATACATACTACAACAGATAAAGGATTACTTTATTATACTAATTACTTACGTGTTCATTGATTTATCTTAATAGGGAGTGGAGCAAAATACAACTGAATCATCTAAAATTTCGTTTGGATAAAAATTTACCACTACATTACAGTGCACTCTTTGTGTTTTATTTTTATTTTCGGAAATATTCTCAAATGAATGAAAAATCTACTTGTAGTTTATCTTTGTACATTGAACTCCGTTTTTATAATAAGAGGAACTAAAAAAGAGTTGTATAAAAATACAAAACATTTCTGTGTTGTTTGTTAAAATAAAATAAAAAAATACACCTTTTTAAGCAGCAAAATTTTATTATGTAATCATGTTTTCATTTCCGAAAAGTTGTTATTACCAAACGCTTAAAAAAACAGTACGTACGCTAAATGCGTTTGCATATTTGTTTTCAGTGGTTTTACTACCGTTTTTAGTATGCCATAAATTCATGTTGTTAAAATATGTAAGTAATATGTCGTAGCACTATCGATTTTACTTCACCTCTGCCGATATTTCAAACACATCCTACAATTTATGTTGGTTTCCTTTTCGTTATATTATTATATACAAGCACAGCATTTGTTTGGTTGTAAATTGAATAATTTGTTGCAAAATTTCTTTTTTTACAACTTAATTAAACGTAATTTATAACTTTGGCCATTTTAATATTTTTTCAATTACATTAATATCATAGATATTTTATCGTGATGTAAATAGTTGTATGTTACGTAATAGTTGTGCCATTTCAATTAGAATATTTCGATGGAAATTCATCACAGTATAAGAATAAAAATACGAAACGCTTATCAGGAAATGCGGCCCAGTGACCGCGTCGATAAAAAAAAATCAAGTGTCATTTTGTAAAGTAATGGATCTCATTTACCGTTACGTCGGCCAAGTACACGGCATCTCGCTAATGCTGCATTATGACAACTGCAGTGTCGTAACCGGGTCAATCGCACTTCAATTTCGCCAACGCGGTGTAATAACAGCCGCGTAAGTTGGCACTTTGACAACTATTTCACGGCACATGTCCCCCGTTGTCACTCCGGTCGATGACATTGGTTCAGCTTCGCTAGCGATATTTGTATAATTTCCTTAATACCATTTCGCTTTAAACTGGATGACCACTGTTAGATATCTGTACCCTGTTCTATGCTACATCAACATCCTGCGAGAAATCGGGACGAGCATGATTAATTTTCATTTGTATTAGCACTTGTTTATAATATATAGAATACTTTTTCCTATCTTATTAAGCCTTCACCTTTTGCAAATATACGTATACTGTTCATCTCGACAGAGTGCGTTCTATGGTACGCTTGTCATAGCTTAATTCCCACTTGGATCTCATTTCTCTATAGCAAATTCTATGTACTGTAACCTCGAGGGCCAGCAACGTTGTACGAGTTTCAGATTCAATACTGGGATAATTGAGGAGTATTCGTTGCATAACGAGACTGTAATTCAAAGGTTACCGACAGAACAATTTTCATATGAAAAAATTTAACGCATGACTGACATTTCCATAATTCCCCTTTCTTAATATGAAGTGTATTGAATTAAATGTTTAATTATAAAACGATGAAATATTTTTGCCTTCTAACAGATAAGTAAAGAAAAATAAGATCATATTCGAAAACTACTATGGTTCTACTCTATTTTAGACCTGCACCATGGAAGATAAGTTGCTACCTAAATTGCGTAAATTTATTTTACGCTTTTATGTCTTCAAATTACTATTTTGTGCTCGCAATTTTTCTGTGCGTAAATATTTTTACGGTTTTAATGTAATTTGATACAGTGCCATCTCAGCGATATAGTGAAAGTCGTAATTAGAAATCGATATCACCATTTTTTTTGACTCACATTTAAGTTTTTTTATTATAAAAATCAAAATTATGAATATATTTGCTCCGCTATAGCCTTACTTTACGCACATTATTCTGCAACTACGAATGTATGTTTCTCGAAATATGTTAAAGTACTTCTTACAAAGGCTTAATGTGGCGAATTCTGCTTCTACTCCAGGTTTCCTCGCATTAGGTGTAAACATTATTATGTTTATTGTTTCATAGAACGAGCTCCATGCTTATACTCGTATTGGGGCTACAGGCACTGTGAATGTCTGTGGATGTTTATTATTTACTTGATTTTAACACAAGGACGTGTGAGTTTTCGTTTTTCACGTTCATATGCTAACTAAGTATGTGTAGTCTGAGAATATTTATCTTGAACTCTCTCTTTATAAATAACGCAGACTGTTGGAAATATATCTCCCATATTTGGCAACAGATATCCCGGTCCTACGCTTTAACTAGAACTTGGTTTAAATCTTTTACTCCATTGTAATTTGATGGATAAAATTATTAATAACTTAACCCAATTCCCAATGGGTTTATTAAACTTATTTACCTCAAGCGACCAAAAACATACCCGCAAGGCATGATTGCCTGTTCAGTTTGCGCTTTCCCTCATGGTCACTGCCTTCAGTATATCTGCAAAAAGTTAACGGACCAGCAAGAAAAACCTCTGGATATCGTTGACAGACTGATGATAAATCGTGACGACTTGACAACGCAGTTTAATGATCCCCGGATATTCCGGTTTTTACAAATATCATATGATATAAATCCATTGACGACCCCTTTGGTGTAACGGTTGAGACGTCGGCTACTAATCAGAGTTCCGGGCCGATCCCCGGGCAGTACAAATATGTCTGTTTGTTTGGTCTGGGTGTTTTCTATGTATAATATGTAGGTAAAAAAGTATGTAAGTATGTTTATACGTAACAACGTTAAACATAGTACATACTACAGCCTTCATGCATTATTGTGGTAGGCGCTGTGTGAATGTCAGATATTTATTATAAGTAACATAAAATAAATAATTTTACTACTTACTGCACTAGATCAGCCTGTACGGTAACTTTAGCTACGAAAACGGTCTGAAAAGGTCTAACCTAGCAATATAATTTGTTTAGTAAACCTGTTTAAATTTATGTTTGGATTTAGACATAGACATAAAGCACCCCTATAGCACAAAATATAAAGGTGCGATAAGCCTTTTACCACCTAAAACATAAAAAAGGATTTTAAGGACGAAAATAGCTGACTAATCAGGTTAAACCGACGAAAAAGCATTGTTTCCCAACAGTACAAGATTTGAACGACTTAATCCCAAGATTACTGCTTATCTCAGAGATTAGGAATAAAGAACGGTATTCGCGGGTTTAAAAGGATTTCTCGTCTGAATGGACAGATTATGTAGCGTAATGTTGTAATCGTGTGTTCGTTCGGTGTTCATTCAAGAATCAGATTTAACAAATATGTGACAATACTGTAAGACCAGGCTAGCTTTACTAAGTATAGGTGTTTTTTACTTATCATGAAGTCTGAACGACACCAGTGGTTCCGGTTTTCGGGCAACTTTGTGTGTTACATTAATATGGGTATTTATTTGTGTGATAAACGTATTGCTGCTATACCTAAATAATTAAATAGTGCCTCATAAAAAGCACGTGAGCCATCAGAAAGTTTGTATTCGAGGAACATTAATTCTCCTTTGTATTCTGTGGTTGGGGGGAAGTACTCAGACTAAATGGATGTCTGAAATTATTGTAATCCTAATCTGTGTGAGCGTCGGTAGCTCATTGGTGTGACAGTTGCTTCCAATCTAGAGGGTGCAGTTCAAATCCCGCCACATAACAATGTCTTTCGAAATTACATGTACGTTTAACCGATGCTCTTACGGTGAAGGAAACATCGTGAGGAAAACTGCGCACGCCTGCGAGGAGGTCTAAAAAGTTGTGCGTGAATTCAGCCAATCCACTGGACCCGCGAGGACAACTTAGCCTGCACCTATACGAGTAGGCTCGTGCTCCACGTTGGGACGTTTGAGAGCTGATGATGATCAATCCTATTCCTATTCACATTCCATGCTTTTAGAAACTTATTTTGTAAGCCAAGTAAAAGATCGCTAGTCATGATGGAAATTATTTTAACTAAAATGTGTATTGGTTGCGTCACACATTCCTCACATCGTATCTCTATTGAGATCATTTCACCGTGATGTACTTATTTCCATCAAAGCGTTGATTGGAGACCATAGATAAGTGTCAGTATTTTTGCGTTTATTCTGTGTCGCAAAATGTATGCACGATGCTGGTACACGGTGAAATAAATGAATAAATATTTACTGACATTCACACAGCGCCATCTAGCCCCAAACTAAGCATTACACTGTAATATGGGTTCTAAATAACGGATCAACATACTAATATACTTTTATTGAAAATACATATTGTACATAAAAACACCCAGACCATTACGAACAGACTTGTTCATACACACAAATTTTTGTACTGCAAGGGTATCGATCCCGGAACCCTTGGTGTAGTAGCTGACGTCTCAATCATTACACCAAATGAGTTGTCAGAATGGACCATACTGTTGGCATTCTGAACACATTATTGACAGTCACGACTCTCGTGATCTTTATAATGTAACGGAATCAGTACGGTAAGTTTCGTTAGAACGGCTGATCGTCCCATTTGGATAGGACACGTGTGTCCTGTCCTTAGTTGCGGATTATGGTAATGAATGCAAATACTGTTTATTTGTTGAAGTATTCATGTTTTCTTTGCGCATGATAATACTGCATGGTGAAGTCAAACAAGACAACACTAACGAATGAATATAATGAATTGGATGATTGCTATATCGAAAACACTTAATATATTCACTGTGATAATTTAATTTTAAGTATAATAATAAGTCATATATGATAAGTATTTCAATTTTGTATCCCGATGTCAATATGTGCTATTATTTTGTCGATTTTCAGTGATGGAATATCTTTTTTTGTAATTTTGGTTCAGAATAATTGTTAACGTAAACATAAGTAATGTATAATAATGCTTGAAGGGTATAATTTGTTTTGTTATTTCGGGTATACAGAAGCAAGTATCTACCCACAAGCTCCCCGGGGAAGAACAAAAAATCGTTTCATGTTTGGGCGTTCAAAGTGAAAACAGTTCTAACTTCGCCAGTGCAATAAGCTTAGGCGGCAGCTCGACAACTCCTTTGTACTGTCACAGAGGGACGCTTTCGAGGGCATTAGAACTTTTGACGTTCCCTGATTGTGGAAACTTTGCACAGTGGGCGAACAAAAGTGGGTAATTAGTGAGCACTTGCCGATGTGGATTTTGTTTGAGATTGACACAATGAGATTGTCTTGACAAATAATTAAGATCTACATCTTGTTGAGCCAAAAATACAAAGAAGGGAATTAGGAACTTGTGAAATGTACTACGATCTAACTGTTTCTCTGTGATTATGTACATATAAGACTAAAGGAAACGAATTGATGAATTACAAAAGTATCGATAACCGTGTAACATTCTCGAAAAGCGTTACCGACCTGTACGGATTGCGTAAAGTAGTAACGACTGTTATAATATGTTTTATAACTTTAATAGCTTCCAATTAAGATAAATTTCATACATAAATAACACGAAATCCCACGTGGGCAATCGATAAAGAAAATGAATTGATCCATGGTGCGCATAGTTTCATGCGCTTTCAACATTATTGTTTGTTGTTTTTCCATTGGTGTTGGTAGTCATCAAGCATTTAATCAATGCTAGTAAATTACGCTAGTTTTACTATAAGTATAATTATCCACCAATGGCAACGCTTTCCAACGTACAGTTTTCCCCTCAGTTTTCTGCCTTAGTCATGCACAACCAATAAGACAAAGACAAAAGCAGTCGGTAATTCACACTGTTGAAACGTGGGACAAAATTAATATTTTTTTGGTACAAAGTAAGGTAAAAGTGTTGTTTACGTAATTATGAAGATATACGCTACTTCGTAGAATGTAGCATTAAAGTTGTTAGTTCTATTTAAGCTGTCAAATTTAACGACAACGTACGAGTAATGAGCAAAAAGTTTTTGAATATTACTACCGCATGTTGTAAAGAAACTCAGTTAAACTAATTCGATAATTATCTAGTTATTAATGTTAATAGTGAAGTCTTTAATTACGGTTCCTAAAAGCACTCATCACGCGCTCTGGTTAACAAATTATTTCGTAAAATTGGTTGCAGTTATAATTTTAGAAATCAATACATGGAACATGAATCAACGTAAAGTAAGTTACTATCCGTCCATTAGACATCATTATGTGGTAAAGGCCCCAATCACTACAAATATTAAATAAATTTGAGACTTATTATCTGTACTTTTTTGCGTGTGTGAATTTTTTGAAACATTTCAACGCAAATAAATTCTGAAAGTACCTAATTACTTAATATAAACAAAGCTACTTTAAACATCCAAAGTGATACATTTATACATTGTGTACTCAGCAAAACCAACGTCAAACTACACATACTTTAATACTTCGACATGTCCATTACGTGCGCAACTCAGACTTCAGATTGCGCGGCGTGTCACGATTCGAGTCTTTAGCCGTATTTTAGGGGCAATACCCGGAAAAACTTTATTGCTGTGTCACTTTGGAAAAAATACGACCCCAAAAGGTTCAAAGGTCGGAGACCTGACCGAATGCCTGACGTAATCGCGCGGAAGAATGGCGCCGTGGATTTGTCCTATCGACTAGAACGCAGCATATCTTTAAATTAGCGAGGAGGGATTATGAAGAAATCTTTAACCCTTGGCGTTTGACGCCAATCAAGATTCACAATAGTATCTGTTTAAAATTTGTAACAGCGGCGGTAAATGTGTTAGTCATACGTCAATTTGGCAAAATAATTTGTACCGATTTATATTGTTTTGATTCTCATCCATAAAGATGAGTATTTACCAGTGGTTGTAGGTAACGTGAGTAAATTTTTGTATTCTTAAGATTTCGTGAAAAGCATTTCCTAAATAATTTGCGTTGGCATTTATTAATCGATGGTATAATTTATTAGGCAACAAAAAATTTATTTCAAAGTAATTTCAGTAAGGTGTTCGCTAAATACATAAAACAAAATTAGTTTATTTTGAACACTGGTAGTGTACCGGATTTGGTTGGATTGTACGAATATCTCCAACCAGAATAAAGGGTATCGTGTATAAAATCTGCCCACCTTTCATTTGGTATGAACTTGCTTAGTCAGCTAATGCTAATAAAAGAGTTCATGGGGTGGGCAGTGGTGCGTATCACATACTTGTGATTCCATTAGACATTTGAACTTTGTAACCTTGTCGATAAAGTTGAATATCGTTTGGAATTGCATTTACCTAGCATGAGTGGTAAGTGCTTAAGTCAAAAGAAAATGGTGCCAAGACAGTACCATGTTTTCGTATGAAATAAAAATATATTGAATATGCACATAATCTGAAATAATAAGTTTTCAAAGACCTTACCACTATACTACCATTATCATAGTATCAATGTTTGTTTTAAGTTTCACCATATCTCTCAAAACGCTTTGTTTACGAACGCCATACATTTCGCCATTCTGTTCCATTATATCGCCTATGGTACTTTTGTATTTTTATGTCGAAAGTGGGCCACTTGACACGTGATTATGGTGTTATGTTATGGTTACTGGTGGGAACTTCTAACTTTAGTTTCTAAGAGTTTGTTGATCAAACTGTCAAAAGAAATTGTTTCTAATTCTGTCATGTTTAATTTTTAGTTAAAATGTAAGGAGCACGTTTTTAAGTACCTATGAATATGTTGAGATTAACAATTTAAACTTTCTTTTTCAGTCGCTGTTAATTTTAGGTTACCATGTATTATGATAATTATTTTCATAGCACAGAGTTACCAATACTTATTATTATTTTGATTGAATTTGAATTCTTATTACAAATATCTTGCATGTGATGTATGTGAATATTTTTCTATAACAACATTCAACACATTTCAGAACTTATTGAAATAAATTAATAATGCACAGTAAATTATTTTAAAGATTTGCATGAAAATCGCATACACAGAATGCACACATGTCTCGATGGAAATATTCAAAGTATTATGTGAGTTCTCTTTGTATCGTAAAACTTAATTTACACAGAAAGCTTGCCAAGCCGGCCTAGATACGGAATTATGGATATTACATAGCACGAGGCGTTTACTCGGATTTACGTAATTTGATACACATTGTTTTGTGCATTGGATTGGTTTTCTTTTAAACTATCAAACATATGGATCACCTGATACTCCTGATAGTAAAACTCATTCCGCAGGCTTTAATGATTTTCATACTGTCTGTGACGTTTTATTATCAAGACTTAAGAGTAAATTCAATTGTAATCAAAGGAGTCATTATTAATAACATTTTTAAGGACGTCTACAAAAAAGTAAAAAAAATTGAATCCCAAAAAAAAGGTATGTGGTTCACTGTATAGCAGCTTAGAAAAAAAAAAATATACATTAACTTAATAGGTACTCTTGGAATATGATGCTTAGTTTTCTTAGTGCTAGAGACTACCAAACATGGGTAGTCAATATTTGTAACATAAATTTCTAGTTATTTAATTTTAAGATGTGGACTGGACTAGAGATTACCCCCGTGTAAATCATAAGCGAATGCTTTCATTCAGGATTAGACATGTGGGGCTTCATGATGACTACTTTTACTTGGTTATAAACTACAGATTAATACATCTTATTTTTTATGTATAGTGTATTTCAAAGGATACGATAAATAGCGCTATGCTTTTCTAACTCAATTAAATTAAAAATCAACGTTGAGTCTCATTCTAGAATACGGGCCGTAGTATTATTTTAAAAGTTTACAGACTTAGAACTGTTTATATCAACCTTTTTCAGAAATTGAAATAGTAGTTAAATTTATATTCGAAGAAAGTTAGATAATGAAAGGTTTGAATAAATGATACCTAGTCCATTCAGCACAACAGGCGCTTGAAATGTTAATGAGTTTGAACAAAGTTTCTCATAAAATATTTAAAGGTTTAAAAATACTAAGTGCTTGACTAAATAAATGTTACTTTTAAATTTTACTCAATAAATTTTCATTTCTTATTTTGAATGTTTGATCTTTCAGGTAATGTTCTACCAGTACCGAATAAGCTATTTGAGTTATTTCCATGAAGCCTGGTACGTATTTATTACAATATTCTACTAAACAAAGTACGTGATATTTTTTTTGCAACATTTCCAGTATTTAATAAAAATATCCGTAAGCATGTTATACCTTATACTGAAAATAAGGTGTCCGAAAACCTTCGGATTTTTTGCTTTGACTAGCTAGATGCACAATCTCACTCAAAAAGTGTCTGCAGGAAAAGTCTGCCCAGCGTGTCACTTGGGCAGAATTTTCATTCATAATCACGTCGCTCATAATGACTAGTAGTGAGCTTGTGCTTTTGATTTTGTGATCTTTCCATGACGCGTTAAGGTCAAAATTTGATTGAATATTTTTGCGTTCTAAATATAACTAAACGTGTGTGTCATGGGACTCGGTCATTTTTTCGTTGAAGTTTCTTGGTGGTTGTGCATCTAGTTAGTTTATGGTTGATCTAAGGCTGTGATTAATCAAAGCAGGTTGTCATAATGTAGGTAAGAGCGGAACGGTCGATGGTATGCAGATGTGTTATGAATTGTTGTGGTACATGAGTTTCTTATAACATTTCTAGATAGATAGCAGCTAAATTAGCTGAAGCCAAGTCCGTGTAGTATGCTAACACGGTATATTGCGTGACTCACCAGAGACTTCCATTTGTACGTAATTAGTGTTTTGCATAGAAAATTTGTGTGCTTACATATATTTTGATGGGTTTATAATTATGGCTTTAAAATTAGTTGGTTTAAGATAGTCTTAAAAAAATATAGTAATCTTATATTCTGGCACATTTTATATTTGTTTATGGTTCGTAGATATTTATATGTTATTGTTATTCTATTTATTTAGAGCGTCGGTGGCTCAGTGGTGTGGACTGTCGCCTTCCTACCGGGAGGGCTGAGGTTCAAATCCCGACACGTACCAATGTATTTTCGAATTTTCGAAAATATATGTACGTTATCCGACGCTCTTACGGTGAAGGAAAACATCGTGAGGAAACCTTCATGCACGCCTGCGAAGAGATTCAAAGGTTGTGTGTGAAGTCGTCCAATCCGCACTGGGCGACTAAGGCCTAATCACCTATACGGGTAGGCTCGTGCCCTCGGTGGGGTCGTTTAACAAGCTGATGATGATGATGATGATGTTATTCTATTTCGCTGCTTATATGAGAAACTTTACATAATAGAACTGCAAGAAACCTTATAGTAAATATTTTATCTAAATGTAAGATATATCCCGTGTAATTATTTACGACTCGATTTAGTTAGGTGAAGGTCGATATTATGTCATGTTGCTGAGAGCAACTCTTATGAACTCATGCTTAAGTGTTAATAAGTCGTGCTTGAACTTGTGTAATAGTGACACGAATAGTTTGTAGCCAAAAGGACTAAAGTAACTCTAAATATATCAGAAGAATTTTAGTTATGGTTGGTAATTTAAAACAATCGACAACCACCAAATAAACTATTTTTACAGTACACTATAGTGTATAAAAATAAATATTAATGGTGACAAATTTTGACGAAAGGAGGCCTTGCCTGACGGTTATATATTTAGTTCATAAGAGTTAAAATAAAATGTTATAGTAGCTATTGCCATTAAGCAGGAAACTCACGTTAGATTAACACTAACCTTTAGAGAAAATAAATCAAATACTATTTGGGAAACCAATAGTCCAATTGCTGCCTCGCCACAGAGGATGACAAACGTCGTGCAGACTTAATCATTTTTTTGAACATACACAACATGGTACTTTAAGCCTGGATCACGGTGACTTAGGGTTTTACTTTACTTTAAGTTTTAGCCAGAATTTGAAGCTAATCCGATTCTTAATAATTCAATTAATCAAACAAACAAACAAAAGTTTATTTAAATAAATCTGTTACAGATAATTTTGAATCGTCGATTGTTATTTTTGAATTTTTTATGGCTTTACCACCGGTTCGGAACAATGAATGAGGCGATAGTCACTCGATAGTGACTAATAGCAATAATAATCACACTTATATGAATCTTTGTCTTTTCGAGTCGCTCTGATCAGATTCTTGTAAATACCAGATTTATTCTAAATATCACGCGATGAGGCCCGGCAAGGCGATTTTCATAGAAAGTCTTACAAAGTTTCTAAGTCACGACGTTGGCCATGACTCACGTTTAGTATTACGATTCTAGTGGTCATTATTTATGGTCATGATCTCTTTACCGCGGTAAGCTCAACAAAGACATGTTACATTTTCTATCTTTTCACTCAAATGGCAGGCAGCTAGCGAAAGTAAAGCGTAATTTACGCAGCTATTAGAAAGCAACTTTGTATAATAACAAAATGTAAACAATCGATTTGGTTTTATGTGACTGTTTAGGGTTACCACTAAATAAAATTCATTTTTTGATACTCAAAGCAATTGAAGATAAAATTTGCGACTTTAAGAATCAGCAAGCAAACTATTAGAATAACTCCGGAAATGTCATGGTTTTTTGCAGTTGTCACTGATCGACTTAACAACAAAAACTGACAGATACATAAAAAACTCCATTTCTCTCTGTAACTCCATTATATACAAGAATTAAGAATTGTATGAAATTATATTTTATCCGCTCGAACGTAGCACGCGCGTGGACAATAGATTCATGTTTTGAGTTTCCACCAGTGCTATGTACAACCGTTTAGAAAGTGATACAAATCTCATTTAATTTCAAACTAGTATTTATATATTGGAAGAAAATTCGTAAATTTAATTATCTGGTTAAATAAAATTTGTATTACTATTGGAATTCTCTACATCTTAAAATATTTTGACAACCCTCAATCTAACAGCTGTATTAGTGACGTTATTTGTAACTGTAAATCTCTGTCTCGTTGAATCGATGGCTTCTATCGATAAAACTAATCGACATGTCGTTTGTCTTTATTTGTTCAGTTGCAATATCAAGTTGATAAGGCTGACAGGCTTACATCGAGTGGAGTAATACTAGCTATTTGTTTCCATGGAAAGTTATACCAATATAACAAAACATAAAGACTAAGTAGTCTATGGCAAACGTGAACACAAAGAAAGTGTAAGTATCGTTTCTTTGTTGTTCACGTTTGCCATTCAAAACATAGCTACTATATTAGCGTTGTTTGGAAAGTAAATAAAAAGAAGCTTCATTCAAGGCAATCGGCACGGATTATAACATAACAAATTAACCATACATATATCCTCTTCGTAAATCTTACAAACATGCATAGTATAGGTTTTACATCACCAGAGCAGTGAGAACCTCAATAGTATTCAAGTTCATATACGCCGCCAGTCAGAATACATGGCGATCGCAAAACAAGTTATTCCCATAGTGATTTAATTAGCACTGTAATGAGACATGTGAATGAAATTCGAAGATAGCCATGCTCTGTTTGCGTGACGTTTGACGATAATAGTGTTGAAACAGTTAGTTACGGTTAAACAGTTTTCGTTTTAATAGTTTAACGCATATTATAGGCCAAAGAAACGGTGCTTATAATAAGATCGTTATTGAATTAAGATTTGGTATTCTTCCTTCCTTAATTTTGTGTTTTTTCTTTCATTTTTTTATAATGTTATGTATAAAAGGAATAAACCAAAAAACTACACCCTAACTGGCAACGATAAATATTTTGAGCTCATCTATTTGACCTTTGTCCTATCTTGTAGACATCCAAGCACATGTATTTCGATGTTCTAACCTGATCACATATGTATGACTTTCGGTGGATTGCGAGAAAATCCGGAAGGGCACCGCTATCAGATAGCAATAACACAAGTGACCCGTGTCAGCGAATGGACTCCGAAATAAAGATGGCGCTGTTGTCATTTTTCGCTTGCGTCAGACTCGAACCCGACATAAATCTGGGGACCCGCATATGTCTCCAGAGGTGCTGGTGAAGGCGGGAAATTCATAAATATGTATGAGGAAGAGGTAAAAAGACAACGGTGTTCGCAATTTATTAAACGAGCTCTGCTAAAGGACTAGTAACCTTCCTTTAACGGTCGCCTGTAATTTAACTCGAGTTTCATAAAAACTTGTATTAAGTTTCGGTCATATTTTCACAGAAGCTGAACCTGCGTACATTCTACTAAAGTACAAAGAAGCGTATTAAGGACACGGATATCTTTATTTCACTTTGTTTGCTACGAATTAAGGCCACCGTTTCTTTCATGGATTCATATCCTGTACATTTACATTAATGAAGCTACATGTTTGCGAAATACAATCAGCGTTGTGTTGGGAAAATAGGAGCAATCAAATATATGTTACGGTTTTACGTCCATGTGCAATATGGATGTAGTATGGTATGTTCCATAGTCTTCAAATATCTCAAGAGAAGTGTTATTAGAGCCTTCAGTCCTTAAGTTGTTCATTTGAAGTCCAAAACGTAGCTCACGTACGGCAACCGTAATATTTCAGGCCGATGTAAACATCCCAAATTGGAGGTGAGCTGAAGGAAATTTCGGAGGAGGTACTTTATAATATGTCGGTATTTTGGTTCGTTGTAAAAATGATTTTTTTACGTAAAATGCCCTATTAATTATAAGTTTAGTGATCCATCTTAGTTCTGGTTGGAGTTTGATGAAAAAACTAAAAGAATCTTGACTTAAGGCTGGGACTTAACACGAGTAATCTTGTTTGATTTGGATTCGAATATCGATTTGCTTTTATTACATTTCGATATATTTTGCTTGATTGAAATTTAAGGTGACAAAACAAACTAATAATAATAGTTTGTTATTTTATGTTTTTCTTATATACAAAGGAACATTTATTTATAGTACTAAATATACGGTTAATAGTTCGTTTCCAACGGTTACAAAGTCTCAAACTTATAGCCTCGTCCATTTTTTATGTGTCCTGAACTATTACGAAGACCTGAACGTGTGCCAAACGTTGCTTCCACATCGTTTCCTTTGACTGCCTTCACCTGACGAATAAATTACTCACAATAAGAACATTTCTAAGAAGTAAACAGTTCCTCTTTACTGGTTGGCACGAGTGTATTTAATGTAATATGTCCGGAACGCTATTTTGCATCAGTTATTTTTGATGAATATTATATAATGTGTTACAAACCATATTCAC
>PQWD01009354.1:128646-142603 GCA_019425675.1 Leucinodes orbonalis
AACTAAAGAGTATATATTTAAATGAGAAAGGAATGAGAAGGAAATGAGAGTGTAGTGTGAAGTGCAACCATGATAATGTTCCCAACATCTAGTCCCAGGCGACTTTCATTGAACGCTATTGTAGAGAAGCATTTTTTCAAAAGGAGACATTCAAAGGATTCGCCACTGGTCTCCCCTTTATCTGATGAAGTAAGTTTTTGCGTTACTCCTATTCATTTATATACGAAACTAACAACTCGTGGAAAATATCCGAGCATGTCATCTGGTTTATTTTTAAATAACGTATTTTAGTATCAAACGGATTGCTTCGCTATTTGGCTATGAATGCTATACAATTGCCTACAGTTTTGAAAATTAGTAGATACTTTGTGTAAGTCCAGGCAAAGCATATTAGTTTAGCTTTTTTACCGGGACAATTAAATCATTGTTTCCGTATTGATAACATATACGTTATATATGTTGTTATCATATATTTATAAACAGTCAAGCGTTAGGTAGTGCCAAAAGTGCTGTCATATACTCACCTTGAAATTGATCCAATCTTATCGGTTCAACAGATTAGGAAGTAAACATTTTTTTGGTATCATGATACTAAAATCTTCATGCACAAAATATGTTTACAAAAACGTGAACATTTGCATATATTTTCATGGATTAAATTTGTTTGTTAAATGTAGATTGAATTGCGTAGCGGTGTTTTGTCTTTTTATGAGTAAAGTTCAAGATAAAAATTAATATCTACTAACATCTTGGTATTAGCTTTATTTACTAGAAGTAAGCGCTCTATGTTTTTACTTGCATACATACAGAGCGTTGATCGCCATTGGAACGTTGCCTTCCGATATGGAGGTCGCAGGTTCAAATCCCGTCACGCACCAATGTCATTTTGAACCTTTTAAATTATATGTACGTTTATCCGACGCTTTTACGGTGAAAGAAATCATCGTCAGGAAACCTGTGCACGCCGGTCAAGAGATTCTAAGGTTGTGCGTGAAGTCGGCCAATCCGCACTGGGCCCGCGTGGACTACTAAGACCTGTACACCCTTTACGGGTAGACTCGTGTCCCTCGGTGAGGACGTTATATGAACTGATGATGATGACTCGATAAATGACAATATTAACATTATTAAACATGCTGAGATTAAATTCGAAACAATTTGACTTTATTTGTGGATCATTTGGTCCTATCTGTAAGTTTGATCGCAGGTAATGGTGAGTAGTTAAACACAATGTTATGAATCATTTGGTGTAATGGGTGAAGGCGTCGGCTACTCCACCAAGGGTTCCGCGTTCAATCCCCGGGCAGTACAAATATTTGTATCCATGAACATGTCTGTTGGTATTGGTCTCGTTTTCTATACATATATAATATTTATGTATTTACAAAAAACAATATGTTGTTTAGGACCCATATTACAGGCTGAATGCTTAGTTTGGGACTAGATGACGTTGTGTGAATGTCAGTAGATATTAATTTTAAATATTTATTAAACTCATCAATGATGATAACCATTAGCGATGGCCAACTTTCTAGAATTAATCCAAAACAATACAATACATGTTGACATTGGATTCAAACGTTCTAGATAAAGTGAACATTGCCATGCGTGTGGCAAGCGACGCCTGGCGTGCCGTCGCGTACGCATCGTTGCCTTGGTTGCGGTGCACGCGCAGGGTTGTTTTTCAGCAAATAATTCAACTACTTCTATGAAAACAACGATTCGCTAGTAGGACTGAGCTGATTTTTTTTTAGCAATTATTTTAATATTAAAGAATATCACTCGTGAGTACCTATCACAATATATACCTATAAAGGTAATATACATAGGTAGTAAAAATAAATAGGTTTATTTAATCCAATACATCAGTCAAACAGTTCTTTAGGAAAAAACGCAATAGAGCACATTATATCCTCAAGTAGCCTCGATAGTCATGGGGCTTTAAGGAATAAATAAAAACCACCGAAATGATTTAACTAAGGTTCCGTAGCATCATTTTAAATAGATTGGTCTTTAAAAGGTAAACAGGTACTTATTGCTTGCTAGTTGTATATATATGTCGGGAAATACGTTAGACGCAAAACGATAAGACTCCTTTGACAACCCTAAGTAACGGATATAACACTCCCCAACCGGTTTTTATCCGAAGTGAGTACCGCTTATCATACTCCAAATACATTTTTAAACTGCCTCAACATTAACTGAAAATGTTACTAGGCTTCGTGTATGCAATTTCATGATAATACACTTAATGTTAGTATAATTGCGTACTTAAAGAAACAAATATGACAGTACACATAATTATATTCATCATCATCAGCTCATTAAACGTCCCCACCGAGGAGCACGAGCCTACCCGTATAGGGTGATTAGGCCTTAGTCGTCCACGCGGGCCCAGTGCGGATTGGACGACTTCACACACAACCTTCGAATCTCTTCGCAGGCGTACATGAAGGTTTCCTCACGATGTTTTCCTTCACCGTATGAGCGTCGGATAACGTACATATATTTTCGAAAATTCGAAAATACATTGGTACGTGTCGGGATTTGAACCTCAGCCCTCCCGGTAGGAAGGTGACAGTCCACACCACTGAGCCACCGACGCTCCATCATACATAATTATGTTATGACATGCATTTCATATGATTGTAAAGAATTGTGTCATAAATGTCATAATATTATATTTTAGGGAATTTTAATTGATATCATACATTTCTTTAAGCCTTTGTTATTAATTATTATGACTTTAGCATTCGATTGAAGCTGTTATTTCTTTAAGGTACTATGTACCTTAAACAATTAAATAATGTTAATTATTAGGATTTGTACTCCTTTAATTTGGTATACGTCACAATATTAAAATTTGTTATCTGTGCACTTAGTAATTAATTTGCAATAAAAAAAATATACAGAATTATTTAAATATAATTTTTTAAATTGCTTATACTTGATACCTAATAATGATTAATTCAATTGATTGCTTACCTTTCTCTTTAAAATTGTTTATCTTTTACACTATTTTCCAGTTACTTTCATGACTACAACTGTCTGTGCCATCCTCGATTGTCAAATTTTAGCGATCGATATACATGAGTCATAGTTCGTCGCTCACTAATATGCTAATACCAGGTTAATGTGTGACAAGGCCGTCCAACCTTCGTGTGAACGTAGTAAAGTGATAAAGGCTTTCTAGGTCTCTAAGCTATCGTTAGCACGAAAATTGATGATAAAAGAAATTGAAAGTTCCATGTTTTATTTTGAACTCGACAAGCTGTGTTAATAATGTCACAAATGTTTGTGATTTTACTTCGCATCAATCTTTAAATTATTATCTTTTACTTTTCCGCTCGAGCGTAGCACGCGCGTAGACAATAGATTCATCTATTGTTTGTTGTGAGTTTCTATCTGTGCTACGCACGACCGCTTATATTATATTTATTACTTTTAAATAGAGTGAAATAATGGAAGATTAAATTTTTTCTATTAGATATTTTGGATAGCATAATGAAAGATACTAACTATGCATCTCATTAACTGTATGATACTTTTGCAGCGTATATGCTAATTGGCAAGTATTATCTCGAGTTATGGTTGGTTTCAAAATTTTTTGACTATTTTTCACTGATCATCATATTAACACTACCTAACAATACCGAGAAACAGTTCATCAAGAAAAAAAAAATTTTTTTTTTTCAATGTGAATTACGTAATTATTTCTGACCCTAAATGTTTTATTTTAACGGCATATGTAACAAATGTTATATTGACAAGGAAGGAAAAATCCTATTTACTATACATGTACAGTTAACCATGTTTCCATTCACATACTAACAATAGAATCCTAAAACGCTGGAATAACCCGTAACGTCTAAATAACCTACCAACATCATATTTATACTAAATAATGGTTATTGTTAATTAATTCCTTGTTATTAAATATCTTGGCAATATTGTGAAAAATAGAATACAGAGTATGGGAATGGAAGAGAGGAGGAGGAGAGGAGGGTGAACAGATGACTTAGGCATTAAACTTGCAAACGAAGTTCTGTAGTATCTATTATACCCAATAATAATATTCGGACAGCAGCATAAGGTAATTATTGGCATACGTTGCAGTTTTTGTTTGCATTCAACAATGTGTTCGGTTGCCGTGACGACAGTTGCGCCCGCGCAGGTGTTATGACAGCTGGTTATTCGTACAAAAAAGGGAGAACGGCCTTATCAAATTGTACCGGTGTCTTTATTTAACTTTCACCCATACTTAATATGATGTTCATGAGGATAAGCTAGAGAGATATTGCTTAAAAGTTCGTTAAAACTTAAAGATGTTCATCAGAAAGGTAATAATAATTTTGTTGGTGGGTATTTACTATATACGTATGGCATAACTATTCTTTACTCAAAAGGCCAAGTTTACAACTATGACAAAGACTACTTGTGTTATTAGTTCTGAACTAAATTATACAAATTCTATTCATCTATATTCATGATACTCCTATTATTAAGATTCACGAAAATGTTAAGTATTATAAACAATAATACCAAACATTATTTGTCCACAGGAAAATTACGCCATTGTATAAATATTTTTCCTACATAGTGACCATTAGTGGGTATTTAATTTGTAAAATAAACCAAATATGTTTTTTGTTTATTTATATGTTTAG
Source organism: Leucinodes orbonalis (assembly GCA_019425675.1). Lineage (NCBI taxonomy): Eukaryota > Metazoa > Arthropoda > Insecta > Lepidoptera > Crambidae > Leucinodes > Leucinodes orbonalis. Next base: position 133,314 of record PQWD01009354.1, read on the forward strand.
TTTGGCAGATGCATAAAGTTTACAACTTCTAAGAACCTGATGAGAGGTAGAGGTTCTAAAGATAATAACAAATTATGAAAACCATTCGTAGTAATCGTTCCCAGTTTAATCTTCCTATACTATTGTATATTATAAACAGCCCTATACTGTGCTATACCCAAGCATAAGGGTAACAGAGGAATGAATGCATAGTCTACTTCTTTTCCAAAGAGTTAATTTTAATTTGGTTTAACTTTTAATACTATTAATATCTGTATTAAAAGTAAATATAAATCACTCGGTGTAATTGTTCGTTAAGGTTTCTAAAAATGCTCACATTGAACCATCGGAACATTATTAAAAAAAGTTATTTCACTTGTCTATTCATCATTTATTGAAAACAAGTATCTATTAAATACCTAAAGTTTGTGAAAAAAAACCTCGCGTGTGTGATTCTTTAGTAACAGAGTCGACGGACCCAAAACAAAGATAAATTGTGTCTGTAATAAGATGAATAGGTCATTACACACCACGTTAAAATAATTAATTCATTTTTGCACACGTAATAAAAACTAAAGGGTTTTGATTTTTGTTATGAACTACTTCGGGAGTTGGATTAATTTTACATTTCACTGTCGCATTTGTCAGCTGAAAAAACTGAAACCCATTTTGCGAGTTCGACACTATTAAAATTTTTTATTGTTACTTAGGGACTATTAATGTAAGATTTAACACTTTAAGTAAATAATAAGACAATTCAAGCCGAGTTTTGTAAACTTTCTATACTCGTAGATACAAATCTATCTTTGCATGCGTAAAATTGTGCTGAGGTTACTTAGGAACCCCCTTTTATGATGAGTCAGAAGACCCTAGCCAGGCCGTGAACGTTTATGGCTACAGTTCCCGATGTGATCATACGGTCCATCTATATCTTTTATTTAATGTCTTATAGTCGGTGAGCGTGACTATTAAGCTGCTTCGAGAATGATGTCTTTTTTACCTCATTTTTACGGTTTATTATTCTCACGAAAAGTTGTCTGCTAATTGACAGTTACAATTATAGAAGTTAATTTTCACTTAATTTATGTGAGATAGTGCTAGATGATTGTTCAATAATCATTGTTTTTTGTACATAGTAAGCTTATTATAGTCATACTAAATTTAATGGCGTAACTCGTATAAGTATCAGTATCAACTTACATCGGATGACCCGATACTTAATATAATATTGAACGGTCTGCTCGTTTCTTTAGCTTTATTCTGGTGTTAAATCAGTAACAAACTTGTTCATCGTTGAAGAATGGTAAAGTCGTGCGAACGTCGATTCCCATTTTGCAGAGGCGTGTTTCGCGAAACATATTCATCTTTTTTGCGTCCTTGTATTCTAGTCCATGTATTTTATCCTTCATTTTTCTGTACTGAGCTAGATTCGGGATAAGTCGTGTATTGAGAAACTCGATTTTCTTCGAAAGCGCAGCTGGGTTGTAAGCGTAGTGTGCGCTGGAATATATTAAAGAGTAACCAATGTAGGTAAACCTTTAGGATTACCCTACTCGGGCTCCTCACAGTTTTAGTACACGCGTTTGTGATGCATCGCCTCATGAATTTGTGTAAACATTAATATTAACCATTTTCAATATGTAAACTGATTATCGTGAATGATGATTGAAGATACATAAACTACATAGAATAAAGTTCTCAATAAAAGGATTTTTCAAGTTAACATTAAAAGTTCCCTGTATTATATAAGTAGGATTTCAAAACCATGTGATTTAATATTAAAAACGATATTCTTCTCGAATTCCAATAAAAGTGTGATATGCATACATGTCATTCCTCTAAAATTTAAAATGAAATGCAGAACCCCCAGATACGTTTTCTGTGATAAATAAATTCACTGCAACTGGTGTAAAATTTATAAATATATGATTAATATCAAGGAACAAGATTAAAGATAGAAGTACATATATTTAAACTAGTGATTCAAGTAAATAGGTCATTGATCTAGAATACGTAATACCTCATACACAGAAAACTCGTTACGGCTGTGTTCTTATGAAATAACTACCTGTTCACCGCGTATTACCGCGTTAAAAGCTTATACTTCCCCGCAGTAAAAGATAACCTAAAGGGCAGCGCCCCCGCGCAAGCCGGTAATAGTTTGCTTTATTTCCTTATATAAATAATATTTTCATAAATAAAAGCAGCCTATGTTTTTTCTTATTACATCAGCTACCTGTCAAAAAAGTCTCGTCCAAATGCATCCAGCCGTTTCAGAGATTACCCGAAACAAACAGACAGATATAAATAAAAAAAGATTTGGCATATGTACCGTATATTCATATAATATGCACAAAGAAAAATAGTTATTTCAGTATTGGAAAAAGAAACTGAAATTTTATTTATATGTTATATATATTAATCTCCATAATGGTATTTTAATAATCATAAAACTGCGACTGAAATTTAACCGTCGTTGTATGTTAAAATTGACATCTGCCGTAACCTCCCTAATAATTAATTATCATTATTATCCATTTTAAAATATACCATATTTATTGTATTCGCATAAACTTTCAAAACGCCACTGGTACTAGGAGATAAAGCTATTCATGATGCGAGTTGTATATATGCACAGTCTGCCGGTTCCCGTGAGCAAATAATATTTTTATTCCGCCTGCATCACTCTATTTGCTCCCATGTCTCCCCCGGTTAGTTCGAGGTACACACCAATTCGTAGCTAATCTCGATAAATATAAAATATCAAAGGAAGAATCGAAAGACTTATAACGTGCACTGCTATATTTGCTTTAGGGTTAATATAACGCAAAGCTATAAACAATAAGGTACGAGTAGATCTAGTGAGAACACTGCATCCAATAACTTTGTGATAAGGAGTGACGATTATTTTCACTAAATAACGGCTTGGATCAATGATGTAAAAAGTATTGCGATATACTCACAAAACAACAAAAAAAAATGTTGTAAATTCGCACGACAGCAAACATACACATATTTCAAATAAGCTACATTTACCTAAATAAAGAGGCTACAAGAACTCCATTCTTTTGGCGGTTCGTTTTTGAGGCCAGGATGGCGTGTCACAGAATATTATATAACAGAATATTATTGCCTTGGATGAAATAGTCAGATACTAGCTTAGCTTTTAACATGTTGAGTAACCTTATACAAAATAACCACAAAAATATATGTACTGGTTTTCTTGGTAATTAAGTGTTTGTAAAAAAGCAGTAAATTAATGGTAAATTGAAAGCAACCTCATCCCAAGAATGTGTATAACAAAAGGGATTTTTACCTTCGTTTATCACTTAAGATCGTTCAAATTGCATGTCTGACATTCTGCTGTTAACATTTCTACGCTTTAATTGGGGTCTGAGACAGATAAGAATCGAAGTGTTTGTTAGTCACTCAGCCTGGTGGCGACATGAGATACAAAAACTTTTGTATTGTAATTAACGAATGATGGTATCAGACAAAATGATCATTTGATTTCGTTTAAAAAACAGAATCCTAACGCCAAAAATACATAGGTACATTTTAATTGTATTTATTATTTATAAATATAAACAGTAGATTTGTTTGTCATTTTCCTGTATTGTAGTATTAAAACAGTAGCATTCGATTAGGAATACAATAAAAAGATCAAAGTTTCATCGGAAGCTAGGATCCTATTGGTAAGTGAATATTTAACAACATAACTTAACTGCACGCCGAATGACTCCTGTCACGAACTGTTGCATCTGCGTGATGTGCTCGAAAGCGATAATGTACAACGACTTCCATTAAATCTTTTTTATGCATATCGGGAACGATCCATCTGTGTATTGACATTTCATGAAATAAACGTATCGCAGCACTTAATTACAATCGTACAAATTATACTTGATTATGGTTCATTCACTAAACGAACAGATTCGATGGTGCCAGTGACCTAAGAAGTGAAATGTAATACGTTGTTTTTTATTTTGTGCTTTGCTTTATAGCTACAGAATATTTTGTTTTACTGACTAGTACATTATGTGAAGATCTTTCTACTGAAGCGTTCGATTGTTTTATGAACCATAACAATATCATAAATGCGTCTTAATAACTATTCTTGCTTGATATTTCTATTATTTAGTACGGTAAAATGTATAGTTTGAAGAGTTGCGGTGTAAATTAACGTCTTGGAATGCTCCTGGAATTATAAAGTGGCGTCCTGTTCACCATTTTTAGGATAATGAGTTGAATACATTTATTTTTTTATATGTTTACATATATGTTACATATACATTGATTTATCGATAAACAAATTATTTGATAGAACAATGACACTTTATAATCTGCCTTATTACATGGGTAAAAAATATCGATAAAATAGCAGCCCTAAGACAAAAATAGGTGTATGTAGAATATCTCGTGAGTAACAAGGAATAAAGATGTAATTTTATGACTAAGCGAATGACTCATCTGGACCCTTTTGCGGGCCAATTTCTGATGCAGTAATTGATGATCGTGCTCAAATTCTGGTACGTTTTTTGAATTGTCTGAATATTGTACTTTAGACTATAGTATATTATATGAGCATGAAAAATAAAATAATATACCTGAAATATAAAAATTTTCATGCACTATTCTATCTTTCTTTCTAAATGTACTTATATACTAAATGTGTCTGTGGTTCCATTTGCTTTCTTCAGTCTATTTTCAAATTGAACCACCACGTCCTATTCAATTTGAAAATAATTGAACAATAAACGTAAGGCCACGTAAGGGGCCACTTTCAAGTAAGTGCTGTACCATTATTAAATTATTCATATGCAACGGTATAAGGCCTTGAACTTTTGTGAGAAAATAAGAGTTGAGGTAGCTCAGAGCCGCTAACCTTATTGGAACATCTTGATCCTATAGTTTACTTAATTGAATATCAGTAATGGCATCTCAATTGTTGCGTTTTGATAGATAACTATATATGAGCTGTCAAAACACACCACAATGAAACGCAATCACAGTGCCAGTAAAAGCTGAACTGAAATAGACCTTGAATTGTTGACCTCGTGTGTTTTTTTAAAATTAATTTGAACATACGGGTTGATGTTATACAATTATAACTGTGTAATAAAAATGATTTTGGGGGTAACGTTAATGATATAAGTTTGTTGCAAAAAGCGGTATTTGTAGGTATTTATAAAACGCCTGACTATGACAGATAGTGTTGCAGAAATTTATATAGTAGGTATTCCATTATTTTTCGTCAACACTGCCCTGCGCCCATAATCCTAAACAACAAATTAAGGACAGTTATTAGAATATTAACTAAAGTTGATGTAACCAATGTTTAGCATTTTTTTGTTATAATCACCATGACACTAGAAATACTGAGACAATATCGGGTTATAACTCCATCTGCAAACATGATTTGCAACGCAGCGTATCTCCATTGTTTTCATGTATTCTTTTGTTTTCAAGGAATATAATAAAGACATTTAATGCAATTCATCCCAAGTTGTAATTGAAAAAATAATCGTGATGCAGCAGGTGGTGACTAAAATCCAGTATAAGCTGACAGCCTATTTGTATTTTATGTGTACAAAATGCGAGGTCATCTTGCGATATTTGCCAAGTGTGTTTTCGATTGTACATATGAAAAAGAACGTAATCATTATATAGATTTCACCTAGACATTATCTTTTGTATTACATATCAGAACGAAGTAAGCAGTGCCTTAGTACAAATTTATCCTATGTATTGTTTTGTTATACAAAACAAATACATAGATAAATTTGTGTCACTGTGTGCATAAATGATCTAATAAAAAAAAAATACTAGCTTTTCCGTTATTTAACTTTTAACCGCCGCAGTTGCATACGTTTAACAGACACAATTGATTTGGTGTCTATAATCCCGGCGATTAATAGGTTAAAAGCGGAAGTATTTATATATTCCTTATATTAGTAAAATGTATCTTTTAATTAAAATAGTGAAGAATTAAATATTTTTAAAAAAATCAAATAAATATAAAAGTAACCCAAGGGATACATTAGAAAATAATAGGTAAGAAGCAAAATTTGGAGTAACGATGAAATTTCTGTTCCCTAATATACCTACTTACTTTTCACAGCATTAACGGCATTGTTTTCGGTATCATAAAGTTTTTCTGTTAGTACGATTTCATTATTCTTACGATACTCGGTACTCTGCAGTTGTAAACACATGTTCAGAATCACCTGTGAACTAGACAGACTTGACCTTCAAACCCAATGTTAACATAACATTACGAATATACCGATATGTGTTATGTTAAACCAGCCAAAATAACCATTCTTATTCTATAAAAGTTTTAGGAAAAGACAATAATATGTAGAAAATTATATTGCTTTTCTCTAACTACTTTGTGACTTAGTTCCAACTACCTAAGGGACAAAGTGGTAATAAAGTCAAATACTGAAGTGTTCAATGTAAAAAATATATAAGAGTCACATCATACCGTAATTAGTTTAAACATTATCCTCTTATTTGTAGCAAAATATTTATTAATATCACTTAAAACAAAGCGAATACGGTTTAGTAACATATACAGTTTATTCTGAAGACTGCAAATTGTCTGACTTAATAGAACGTTAAGGACCATTATTGCTTGTAGGTATTAAAATTTGCATACGTTTTTGCTCAATTCATTGTTGTTCTGTTTAAGGGTTAAACTTTATTACGCTTTTTTTTTTTTTTTTTTTTTTTATTTTAAGGCTCGCCAACATTGTAGCAACACTATGACAACAAAAATGAACACATGATAATATACAAAAATAAAAGTGTGCTAAACAATAAAGGGAACACAGCATGCAAATAAATCCTTAACAACAATTAACAATAAAAACGATGTAAACACCAAAACAAAGTTCAATAATTACCCTTATATTACATATTTGCTCCAGACGTCTCATACACAACTTGACTTTACTGCGGTAAAGAAAGTTGGCTCATATTAATTTCTCGCAGACTCTATTTATGAAGTTCCGTTTTAAAGTTTGTACGATACGTGAATGCTCAGAGCGGTTTTGCCATCAGTCGGCTATGACGCTTCTGTTATATAGTCGAGTTAAAAATAAGGTTTGACACGCTTGGATTATTTTAGCGCTCCTTATGATCGGTCGGTTCGCCTATTTTGTAGGAAAGTCGGTGATTTGACGTAATCCGTTGTGTGTATCGTGACCCTGTTGTTCTTCAAGTTATCTCGGAACTGTGTCAATAGTTTTAAAACTGAATAGTTTGTAAACGATATGAGCGTTAAACTTCTGTAGTGGTGGACGTGATAGGAACAACTAGTGAACTATTTCCGTTTATATTCCGCATTCTGTGCGGCAGATACGTGTTCGGAATATGTTCGGGTCGCGGAACGAATTCGTCCTGTTTTGTGGGAAGATTAGGAAGTATTTGCGTTTGTGAAACAACTGGAAGGTGTATGTGGCGCATGATCTCTACTTCGTAAATGGATAACCAAGATTTGTTTATTTTCAAGTAAGTTGATATAGTAAAGATATTGTTCAATATAAGTTTGGATTACTTGATATTTTGTGAATTAATATTAGTCATTTTGACAACGTGGCATTTCATTTTACCGAGATGAAATTAAATGACTTTTTAATGAAATTAAGTGCGATAGATAATTAAACAAAAAAGAAGTTAAGTAGTAGTGTTACGACAGGCAAGCTATATGACATGTATTGAACCCCAAGATCTTGTCTGTTGACCAAATATATTTTTAGCTGCTTTGCTGGTACACTTGATGTTAATTAAATATATGCAATTATTGAGCGTTATTAATACCTACTAAATAACAAATACAGTTTGAAATACAACCTTACCAATCTGAGCCACAAGTAACCCAGTTAACCCTTGAAGACGTATGTTTGCTACCGGAACTATTCAAAGAATTCTCAAAAGGTGATGTCAATAAATTTCTTGATTTTATCACGTAATAAATCGTCAACAAACGCGGACGAAACCGCGCACGGACAGTATATTCTATAAAATAAGTTGGAGCGAAATTAGATTCCTTTATTGGCAATATATTCTAACGCAGCCCAACATTAAAAGAATAGATTGTGAATGAGTGCAGTGTTGGTTTTATTCTAGTCACTCGACTTTTATGAAATAATATTTGTTAGTATGCGGCATGGTACTAAAAGGTATTAAATATAAAGGGTATTCGGTTTCACAGATGTCACCAATTTTAAATGTTATTACGTTGGTATTTTTGTGTATAAAAAATATTGAAACTTGCGTATCACTTACCATCAGGTGACCGTCCTGATCGTCCAGTTTACCCAGTAACATAAAAAAACTTGCGTAATTAATGGGAGTTTAGTTTTTCATAATAAAAATGAAACTAACACTCAAGTGATATCTAACATACATTGTATATTTTGACTGTCAAAACAAATGATACTTACCTGTGCAAAATTGTCCTCTCGCTAGTTTTAACACATCGCAGTCCATTTCTGAAATTACAGGAGTGCTCTTTTATTTTGCGTAGTTTTCTCGAGCTTATCGATCGAATCTTGAAGTCGGTGAGGTTTTCTACAACGGCCATGTCTTGCGACTAGCCACTATCAATTTTACTTTTTTATCTGGCGAGCTATTGGTGTTAGTTCTAATATAAATATTATGATTTTTACTATGCCGCTATTTAAAAATCAAGAAAACAATGTCACGGCTCATATTTCATTGCTGAAAATGGCACACAGAAAATACCTATTATACTACAGAATAGATAGTTCCCAACTTTGATGTCCATTATATTCAAAGTAGAACATCAACAATAAATAAATGCTAAATCCATATGCATAGGACCGGTAGTACATCTATCACATGTATTTTGGAAGCTGCATCTACGAGCGCGATCGATACTCTGGCTTGCATGTTCCATGCATTTGACCCAGAATTAATGTATTTTGGAAACTTCGGCGACGGTAACTTCCTTCGCGGTCTTATGTCGAGCTATAAAAAGTAATATGGTTTTGCTTTACGGTTATTTTTGTTGTACAATTTTTATACGGCCTTGTGAATCGATTTTGCGTACGACGCTATGCTTTATGTGGTTACCGAAGGATGAGCTTTTAAGAATACTACTGGCTACATAATCACGACCTATACTGTGGGACTAAGTCTGCTTCCAGACTTTATTAAGGGGTTTCATACCGTATCACGACGCACTAGTACATTGCTTGTTGGTGTTTTTCAGAGCCTCGTCAGCACAACCATGTAAAAGTGAGGATAAATTGGGTACTAATATTTTAACGCATTTGAGTGCG
>PQWD01009355.1:0-26108 GCA_019425675.1 Leucinodes orbonalis
AATAAGTTTTTGCTTTACATGGATGTTTGTTTAAAGGAAATATGCGATGAACCAATAGGGGCTAGCCTTCAAAGGCAATATTTGTACATCGATATGTGCTTAGATAAATATTAACGAACAAGTGTTTATTATACTCAGGGATTACTTAACTTGAATAAATATTTTTGTCCTCCATTAAGTACTTATTTCTGGTCGCATTCTGCAATTCCTTGCTGGACATAGGAACTTTCATCATAAAAGCAAATATATCGCCATAGACGTATAAAAAATACCGGACGTAGTCTCGCTAACATAAAAGTGTGTGAAAATCTGTCCGGATTTTGTATGGAAAACGTCAAAATATTAAGACTTGAAGTGCATCTGTCAAACTTAACGTTGGAAAAACCAAAAAATAGCTTGTGTTATGAATTGGTGTATAAACCGCAGTGCCCAAAAGGAAAAATTCAGAAATTACTTTTCATCAGTAAATTAAGAATTCAATTACATATTTTTAGTTGAAAACATGAAAATCGCTTTACAAAAAATATCAGAAATTTGTTCGTCAATAGTGCAGTGTTGCTATTGTATACTTCAGCAAATTACCCAAAATATGGGAAATTTTAATTTTTAATAAACTTATTTAGGAAATCATTTATTTTGCTGTCTTTACTAGATTTCCTAAAACAACACAATACAGAGAAAAAAATGGATAGAAATAATAATGAAATGGCATGGATGCCAAATAAACACAGACATTTATTTAACTAAAAGAGGATATCGACGTGTTGCACTAAGCATTAACTGCCTCAAAAGGTGAAATATGTATTAATGAATAACTCGTTGTAAGTTTTAGTGAAAGTAATGGGAGTCCAAAATTGTGCTCTAGCTTTAGATTTAACCTTTTGTTCGTTATTTGTTTCTAGCTTTTTTGTACATGGGCTCATTAAATTTAAAACATTAAAATATGTATTTAATGTTTTATTTTAGGAGAAATAAAGGTATAGTAGCCTGGTAACCCTAAATTCATTCAGTCATAGACAGCATCTGTCATTTCGGGTACACATCTTATATTTAGTGACACTCTGTCTGGTATTTTTCAAAAGTCTATGTATATGACGTTTTCAAAATAAGAATATTTGGAACTTTTATTTTGTTATTAATAATAATTATATACCAGTGACTTGCGAAAAGTCGCTGGTAAATGCTGGATCGGGAAAGTACCGGAATATTTCAACAAAATGACGTATGATCCGAATGATCGTATGCCGCAGTATACTTAAGCATCTAAAAGTGAGAGAGAGACATTAAGAGAGATATCGAAAATAAAAAAATAAGAATTATATAAGAAGAACACCCAGAGTGCGCTAGAAAAAAGCTTTTCTCTCTCGCTCTCTCTTCAACCTATCGCAGTCCACTGTTGGACATAGGTCTCCCCCATTTTTCGCCAGACAAAAGCTTTTATTATATTTTATTTAAATAAATGTCTTGGTGCATAGGTACCCGTCAAAGATTTTCCACCTGAGGTTGGTGAGGGCACTACCCAAAAGAAAAATTGTTGAACGAGAGAATACCCATTTTTATGTTACCAAGTTAACAGGACGGTCAAGACATTCACCTGGTGGTATGTGATACGCCTAACCATGTCAGACCGGCTTTGATGAAGACGAACAACTAATAGACATTATACGTATTATCCATCAATGCCGCACTCCGCCCGTCACACGAGACAACAGGTTTTACGTCTCTTACACACTTACTCGTTCTCACCTGCTGTGAACCTAAGCCGCTTCAAAGACACCCGTGGAAAGAGTAGGAATTGTATTCGTAGCTTCCATCTCTCTCTCTCTCTCTTCAACCTATCGCAGGCTTTCATCACAGCCTCCACCTTTTGCAAGTCGACGGTCCATCGGCCAGAGTGCGTCCTTCGCTACGCTTGCCAAGACGCGGTCTCCACTACAGAACTCGTCTGCTCCAACAGCCATCGGTTCTGTGACATACGTGACCAGCCCACGCCACTTCAACTTGCCGATCCGGTGGGCTATTTCGGTAATTTTTGTTCTCTTATTTATTTATTATGGACAACCAACAAATCTTACACAAATTTAATCTATAATACTATAACTACGGATTAAACACAGCATACATACCTATAATTGATATTAAAATAACAAAACCAAACTTAAATACCGAAACATAAATAAGACATAAATGTTTTAAGTTTGCGGAAAAAAAATAATGAAATTATTTCATTAATAGAGATCTCTTAATGAAGCTGAAACATGAAGCTACTTCACAAGCACTACAGCTTGTGAAGTAGGAAATGAACAACAGCAGCTAAACATACTAGTTTACATAATATTATACATAGAAAATACCCAGAACAATACCCCACATGGCGTCATGGTTGGATAATTTTATAAACGTGTATATATTTTTTTTTCAAAAAGCATTTTCATTTACGCGGTTATGGTATCTTATGTCCTTTCCAAAATATGGATACTGCCGCGACACAATAAAGGGATACTGCTGACACAAAACTGGTTGTAAATGAACTACCATAGAGTAATGCAAGCAACAGACTGCATCAGTAAATATTGTAATTCTTTTTATCTAACTGGAACTTAAATAAATTTATAGTACCATAAAATTTTACTATGTGTTAGGATTAGGGTTTCTCTTCGAGAATTCTCGAACCGAGAATTCCCGGGAAATTTTGCCTTACTCGAGACGAGAAAAAAGTGGTCGAGAAATCGAGAAATCGAGAAATTCAGTCAAAAAATTGAAAACTTGATAACGCGCTTGCGTTCTCGTTGCGGCTCTGCCACGCGTCGTGCGAAATTAAATGAAATAATTTCTCCTATTAGAGGAGGGCACCGAAATTTGATATTTCACACGGTCGTTGTAATTATTAAGATTTGAGTTCCTCTCAGGAAGACCCAGCTAATTACGTTTCTGAAAAACGTTTCTAATACGTTATACTAGAGTACATAATAGAAAACGAACGTGTTTTCTCCTTGTCTGGAAACTTTGTGACAAAAATACGAAACCGATTGTCAGATGATGCTATAAATGCCCTTGTATTTTTAAAGGCTTATTTTCTTAATGATAACGTGACATCGTGGGTTAGCTTTTGAAGCAGTTTCCGCTTTAAATTGTGATTGTAATTGGTCTTAAATTTTTAATGATTATTAGATTTTTATGTTACTTACGTAAAGAAAAGACTCCATTTACTTATAACAATATTGAAAAGTTGATACAAAGACTAAACACTAAGGACTAACATGTACCTTACTGTTACTCGTAATTATTAAGCTTATTGATTTTATTATTATTGTTATTTTTTATAAGGAATTAAACTGTCGTTTTATGCTACGTAATTGAAAGTTTGTAGTACAGACTGAGACTAAAAAAATTATTTAGTATGTAAGGTACTAAGTTTCATTGTGGTGACATGATGACATTGTTTTTAGAAGATATTTTATTTGTTTTTTTTTTTCAAAGAAAAAAGACTATTTAGTATATTTGTTTGTAGAAACTAGAAATAATGATAAGAAGATCTCGCTAGAGTTTTTCGCTTAATTAAAGTTTTCTATAGTTAAATTAAACTCACATGAAACTAAAATAAACGTTGGTCATTGATAAATGTTGAATATTGCATAAAAAGTATAGTTTTATTGTTAAATCAAATATGTTTTGAGCTTTTCAATATTTCTCGACAACCCGAGAATTCCCGGGAAATAGTGTCGAAATCTCGGCTCCGAGAAATAAAAAGGTCGAGAAATGAGAAACCTAGCGTAATGTATATTCTACGCATTAGTTAGGTTGGTCGAGCAACCGTTAGTTGGCTACTGCGCGCAGGTGCGCCGGCGCCGGGCCGTCTGCAATATGCCGCTTTATGCAACACCTTTTCACCAATCGGATTTCAGCCTAAAGTTAAACTCAGCTGTATATAATACAGTTTTTCTTCCAACACATTTAAACTTAATTTAAATTAAGACTTGGAAGTTTTTACCTATGAAAATGTCATAACAGTCGGAAACAAACCTAGTCCATTGTCACGTTAACCACTTCTAATGATAACCATGTAAATATATTCATTTCAGCCTATATACTAATACTTGCTTCTCAACGTAACGAAGCCACCAAAGCAAGTTTTGGAGCCGGCTTACGTCTACGGGCTTACAACAACAAATTTACAAGTTTTAGCTTTACCGAACTATTCAACCTATCGCAGTCCACTGCTGGACATAGGTCTCCCCCAATTTGCGCCAGATATCCGGTCCGGCTTTAACGAAATATTGAACCAAATGACTATACAGAAAAATAAATTGAACATACATAACTTACAATTTATATAAATTATGAAATGTTATGTTTGATGCTTAACCGTATAAAACCATCTCTCACGTTTTGTAGACGATAGCAATGCTTTTAGGATAGATAGGCTCGATGACGCATACGCTTCTTTCCTGAGCTACTCCGAAATATATTTTTAAAAGTCCTTCCGTGCTTCGAAGGGACGTCAAGCAGGTGGACCATAATATTTTTCTCGCAAATCCAGATTGCAGCAGGAACAGTGTAGCGTAGGACGCCCTCCAGCCCGATGGACCGATGACTAGCGAAAAGTCGCTGGTGAAGGCTGGATGAGAAAAGCATAGGACCGGGGTCATATTATTACAGCCAATGTCCACTACTAAACGAAGGCATCCCCTAATAATTTCCGCGCGAACCGATCCTTTACAGTTGACATCCATCTGCTACCCGCCACCAGGACCAATAGGGGAGACCATTTCGAGCACTGCAATAGGTTAAAGAGAAAAACCTGTTCAGCCTTGTTCAAGTGCCCAAATCATAGTATTCAAGGAACATGCACTGAGTTCCATTCCTTAGAACGCAGTATGAATTTTAAACCAAAACGACTCGTGCGGATGAATGGCAAATTTCAGGTTGGAACGCGCGCCCACGTCTCGTGTCCGGGTGGCAAAATGGGACAAGAGGAATTAATTTTACTTACATTAAGCTTTTAAGTGACGTGTGCTTATCAATCGATGAATATACCTATTACTGTGGTTTGACAAACACGTACATATTAGTATGTTTATCCGTTGTTTAGTACCCATAATGGCTACATGGCTTCCGCTGGGTGAATGTCAGTGGATATTTATTTTATTTATTTATATTATACATAGGAAACACTCATATCTCAATACAAATATATGTCCTACGCTTTAATATAAGCGCTACCCGGGAATCGAACTCAGGACCCTTGGTGTAATAGCCGACGTCTCAACCATTACACCACATGGTCCATCAAATACAACACTTCATTGTAAAGGAATGTTACAATGTTACTTCTGTATGATTCACAACTAAATTTACAAATTATTTATTCCACTTGAAGTGGGAGGGACTTGTTAAATGCACGTTTCGTCAAACAATCGAAAAAAACGGCCTTTTAAATAGTCACACCTTTTATATTTTCAGGTAATTAATTTGAATCTATTGATAAATACCCGTAATTATTCACATGCCATTTGCTAGCACACCCACAAGTTACTTCATACATTCATTGAACAATAGTCGATAAGTTAGTCCCGCAAGATTGAGCACAATTGAGACGTAGGTACACGTTACTGTACAACTAGTGAATGGGTTATTTTATAAAACATCCAACTAATCTAACTTAGAGCGTCGGTGGCTCAATGGTGTGGACTGTCGCCCTCGTACCGGGAGGGCTGAGGTTCAAATCCCGCCACGTACCAATGTGTTTTCGAATTTTTGAAAAATATATGTACGTTATCCGACGCTCTTACGGTGAAGGAAAACATCGTGAGGAAACCTTCATGCACGCCTGCTAAGAGATTCAAAGGTTGTGTGTGAAGTCGTCCAATCTGCACTGGGCCCGCGTGGACGACTAAGGCCTAATCACCCTATACGGGTAGGCTCATGCCCCTCGGTAGGGAAGTTTAATGAGCTGATGATAATGATGATAATGAAGAATGTAACTTCTCTTTATGATCTCTAATTCAGTGTTGTAGATAATAAGTTTTCGAAATTAAGAATAAACTAAGAATATAAGAATATTTTTTTCGTTATCAACTTATTTCAAGTAAAGTTATTTATAAGACAGCGAAAAACCTGTCTACATTTTTTTTTGCATGGCATTTGCTGCACTGCGACGTCACCGGCATATTATGATACACCATTGATCTTGAAAAGCGGATCACAAAAGATTGTTCACAACAATATGTCATGGCATTAATAAATAATAAATGGCACAATAATACGCCGTAACGTAGCAAACTATTGCCATTAATTACTGCCTGCTTAACACTCAACACAGCAAAACTACGAGTATACTAACAGAGTTTCTATTATAGCAGTATGTATAGGAGAAATAGGGTTACCCACAACGGGGATGGTCCCGTTGTGGGTACCCAATTTCTCGGTCATTTCACGGTCACGTTCATTTCGGTAAGTCCGTTGACCAATATGAGTATCCACTTACACTGAATCAAACGGTGATCTTAAATCAACGTACTGACGATTGCACCACAGAGGTAGTGAAACTCATTAAAGTAGTACTCACGGACATCCGAACCAGCTACTTCACAATCGACTTAGTGCGTATTATGCCTGCAACATACATGTAATTATCTATGCAGCCCATGCCATTAATCTGTAGTTAAGAAGACATTGGGCATATTATAAATTACATAACAACACGAATGTTTTAAACCTTGGTCCAGTAACAAATTGGATTCCTACAAAAACCATACAAGAATCGCTGCGCGGTTTTACCCGAGTAGTTCCCGTGAAGATTCGGGCATAATAAGTTATTATGAAATCCATTAAGCTGTCGAGACGTGAAGAAGTAACAAACATACACTCATAATATTAATATGATGTATGACAGGAAAGGTGTCGACGATTACCATTCTAAGATAATAGTCGTACTGACCAAGCAGAACTAAAGAGAGAAAAGGTGGGTAGGTAGTTGAGATGTTTTGGTCCCATTCGATCATCAAATAATAGTTGCTTTCTTGCGCAACTTTCAATCGAAAGCGAAATCCAAGCTATGCCATCTATCCTTAATTTAATCCTAACTTACATAGTCTTTTTTATTTTGTTATAGAAATCTATATATATCCAAAATATAAGCAGCAACGATAAAAACGATAATACAGTAAAATTAAACATAGTTAAGTAGAGACTAAATAAAAACACGTGTTGAATGCACTGTGATGTGATTGTCTCAAATTGCTTAGAACTACTCTTATATATAAACTTAATACATATGTCAGGGAGGTTTTACACACTACAATGGAACAAAACTTGTTTATCCTTGTCTCTCGGATCAGAGTGATGTTGACTCTACTTTTAAAAGACACTTCAATTGATTGACCAGTTTACTAAAGGAATAAGTTCATTGGCCGTATCGGTAGCGGGTACGCATGTCATATCGATTAAAATGATTAACATTCGAATAGAAACACGCATCGATGGCACTTCATTCGATGCATTCTTAATACAAGCTATTATATTATTATTGTTGACTATAGTTACCAATTTTTTAATCAAGGATAAATATGCTATGAAACTTTGGATTTGGTGTAGAGAATTTAAATTTAAAAGCAATAATTATATTATTTTAAATATTTATTTGAAATATATATAATATATATATATATATATATATATATATATTATATATATTATGATTTATAATAACATTGTACCTAGGTCAAGTTTGACCATAAGAAAACTGTCAGTGGTTATTCTGTCTATTTGAATGTTACAAAAACGACTGAAAGGATTTAATGCAATAATAAAATAGATAATTCAAAATTAGACAAAAAAAAAACTATGTCGGTTTTTCAACGTTATTTCAGAAAAAAAAATTTAACCTAAGTGATAGCTGGTAGCAAAGTTTGTAGAAACTTTATGTTCATAAAGTTGTTCAAAAGTAGCCTTTATATTTTCCTTTGGAGTATAGTATTAATAAGATATTTAGCAAGTGGGACGATTCCTATATACGTAAGGCTAGCATTTCACCTTCAGCTTCGCCCACAGTTTCCGAAGAATCCATTAAATAAACCAAAAGTAATAGTTTATTAATTTTTTACTTATCATCATAGGGAAAACGATTCTAATAAAGCATTCAACACTCATTTGGCATTTACTTTAATCGCTGTTAGCTGCTGACGGCTTTCATAGCAGAAGTGGCGAGTACATACGGCCTCAAGTGTTTAAACATAATATAACGAATATATTTGCATCCTAGAGAAATTTGAAAATCCGAAACAGAAGACTTTTATTTTAAAAAATGCCAATGATTTCGATTTCACCTTGTATACCACAAAATTATGTGTATGTAATCATAGTTATCATGTATTATGAGTTAATATTCGTAATCGTTGTATGTATTAGCTCTGATTGAATACCGATAAATCACGTAATGGATGAATATGTTTAGTACTGGAACGACCGGAATGTGGCGTGGTTTCGCAAAACATCAACCTACACGCTTACAACGTTTGACACGCAGTCATCACACTGTATACCAGTAGTACTGTAGTGTCTTCATACCGACATCTCTTATCTTATCACAGTATTAGAATAATTTTGCTTCGCCTTTTCTGGAACAAAAATGCTGACGTATCATTATAATACATACTGTTTTAAAAGACAACTGTTACCCCCAGGTCCTCAATAACTACTGATTTACTCGACATTACGATACCATTACGACACTTTTACAATCCAACTGTTTTGGTATTCCGATAGAACTTTAATGTTAATGGCTTCAAATGGTAATTATGTTTTACAAATTTTAAACAATTCAAAGTAAAAATACCCTAATATCCTAGTTTTTGAGACATAATCATAGAAGCTTTGTCGTTCATAAGTGCTTTTATAAGCCTTATTTGATTTAATGTATTTTGACTTTGATTTGATATTAAGAGTTCTATTAGAAAGGTCCAAAATATTTAACAATTTGAAACAGACACTAAAGCAACTCACCAATAACAACGAAACAAAAGCACTGATTATTTCATTTGAATTTATGTATAAAGAACCTTTTAACCACAGAATTAATTTTTCTCTTATTATTAATTCTGTGCTTTTAACCAATCCCTTTCTTTAAAACCTTTTTAAAACTGGATACCAAAGATTTCGTTTTGACTCTGCGAGATACAACCCATCTGCGACGTTTGTAAATTCACATTCTTTATTTATAAATAATAAATAAACGTGTCATAAGTACATAGTTCTTTATCAAGCAAAAGATCGCTTAGTAACACTTTAATCTGCTTTACGTGGCTTCCGCCTATGTGATATTTCGACGACCTTCGCAGAGGCGTGAATGCTGAATACAATAATTTGCGTAGACCAAGTACCTTTGGCGATGGTACGCCGTAGAAACTATGCAGTACACTTCTCCAATGATACCGACACACTGTTTCTATTTAATAAGCTTAAACAAATAAGATCGCATAGATTTATCTTTCGTGGTATCGTTATACTTTTAATGATTATTGATTTTATCGATTGTTAAAAATTAAATGTGATTACTTTCGACGGATAACGTCTTCGTTCTTTTACTCATCAATATCCTTTTATGCCTTATCCGCTTAGAATATTATGGCTTCTCGTTGAATTCGCTCATCATTATCAGCTCATTACACGTCCTCATCGAGGCGCACGGATCTACCCGTATAGGCCTGAGTCGTCCACGCAATCCCAGTGCGGATTGGTTAACTTTGCGCACAACCTTTGAATCTATTCGTAGGCGTAGGCAGGTTTCCTCACGATGTATTCCATCACCGTAAGAGCGTCGGATAAACGTTCATATTATATGTGGTGGGATTTGAACCCTCTAGTGCGGAAGGCAACAGTCGACACTTAAATAAACAAAATAATAAAAATCCACCGACGTTCACACTGAGCCCATTTTTAAGCAAGAAGCTTGTACCATGCATACAATGCTTGTTTAAATATATACAAATTGCACATACAAACACCCAAACCAATACAAACGAACATACAAATGTTTCTATTGTCCCGGAATCGAAATCATCCCGTAATGTCGGAAGCTGTGGTAAACACTATCCATATAAGTTGTGAGTACGTTTATTGTTTTAGAGTTCGAGTGGCATGCGCGAGAGACTATCGTGGGAACCCACATCATCAAACGCATCAAGGCTAAATCTCGTATACTATTGACTGTTTCATATGTTATTAAATCCTTATGGCAAGAACAGGCTGGTGAATAACGACCTCCATATAGTGAGAAAATGCTAAACATATATTTCCTCAGTATGTATGTATCACAGACATCTGAATATACAAATCGACTGGACAAGCCGCCAAGTTTATAGGCAGTCCCAGTGTCGCAATTTCTTTTCGGTTCTTACCTGTGAAAAGTTATTATATTTCTTGGTAAATTTACTGATTCATTGCGATGATAGCATGTTACAATTGCACAGGATGGCATTTTGGGAAAAAACGGTAATTTCTTCTAATATTCGTGCGTCTTGACTCGTCTCACAGAGCGTAAACTGGCAGCCAGTGTATGCTCGTTGAGCTTACATTTGTCGCACTTAAAAACGCGGCTTGCCCCATCTCCTGTATTGGGAAATCTGTGGTATGTATCTAAATATTATAAAGTTCCTCGTTAACTTTAAGTTTTTATACTATTTATATACTGCTGATCTACAAACAAATTTTGTATTGCAGAAAAGAGCCATTCGTGCTACATACGGCCTTAAATCACGTGTCTCACTTAGAGAATTATTTAAACAAATTAATATTTTAACATTGCCATCTCAGTACATTCTTGACTGTGCCATCTATGTACACAAAAATTTACATGTATTTTCAAAAAAAGACAGATAATATAGTTTGAACACTAGGAACAAACACAATCTTGCAGTTCCAAATCTCAGATTGCATAAGGTCGGGAACTCATTGTGGGTTTAAGCATTAAACTATTTAATAAGCTACCACAAAATATAATTTATTTACCCCTGCATAAGTTTAAGTCTCATGTAAAGTCGATTTTAATAAAAAAAGATTACGTATTGAAGATTATATAAATGATAAAAACTCATGGACATGTTGATCTCCACGCCTGCACTACTTTTGATTTTTTTGTTATCTTTTAGATTATATTAAACTTAACTAATAGTACTTTTGTAGATTATTATATTTTTACCAATACTTAATATGATAAAAATTGTAAATTTAATTTGCTTTATATAATTACTTTGATTACAAATGATCTGTATTAACACATTTTTTTTTAAAAGAGTAACTACTGAGTTTCTTGCTGGTTTCGTCTCAGTGGAAAAACTCCTGAACCAGTGGTAGCTTCATTTGACATTCATAAGTGTTCTTTAAGGACCTAAACTGAATAAACACTTTTCATTTCATTTCATACGGAATAAGTTATATTTTAGGAGAAGGAACTCAGTACAGTTGCCAACTTTTGACGTAAAGATTTCAATTAGTAGAATCTAGTAATTTGCCTGTCCGAAAAATGATTATTTTATTTATTTAAAATTTATTGCACATAAAATACAAAGTACAGTACAAAGGCGAACTTAATGCCGAATAGCATTATAAATAATGTATATAAAGTATAATAATAAAATATAGCGAGTGAAAATAGATAAGTAAACTATATCAATCTGCTGTCATCATACAGCATAAAAATACGCATTCCTTCCTTGTACAATATTTATACCTAATATGTAAGAATTCATTCTTACATATTAGGTATAAATATTAGAGACAAAGCTGATAGATCCAAAGACATATTCAAAGTAACTTGATTTACGACCGGTGTTTTGTGTATAATACTTTAGTATAATCATCTTAGTATTTATTTGTCATGGTCACGCGACACCAATGACTGCCACGATACAAGGCTATAGTAACTAAATACTGAATAGATATAATGCAATATAATCCAGTAGCTCGTTTCACCAACAAACAAACTTCACCAGAAATAACTTCTTACTTATTTTGTTCCTTTGATCAATCAATGCGATTTGTTACCCTCATGTTATATATATTGTTTGCTGTTAATATTTAAAATAATTATAATTAATAATACTTTGGCCTTTTATCTTGATTGAAGGTTTTTTTGTTATGTAACGTCGAAATCTCGAGTAACGAGAATTAGGTTAGTTTATTTGTAAAATAACCATAATAAGCTTATGCTACTACATACAATTTTATTTGTCATACCATACATATATACAGCAACAGGTGAGGTCTCTAGTATCACTGGAAATAAATGAGCAATGATAAAGTTTAACATGAAATAATAAAATCTAAATACCAATACTGGCATACTTAAGGAAAAGGACGTACCTTGTTATGTATTATTAAATGTATTGTTTTATGAATAAGGCTTACCCGGACTGTATGCATTAACTAACTAGTGTACATATTAAGAAAACATATTAATGAGTATAATTTTACGAGTGATAGACATTACATTAGGTAAGGATTTATGACTAAAATCAAAGAACTAAATAAAAATCATTACGCTTATGTAAGAATAACTAAAGTTACTGGTTATGCCTGCACTGTGTCCCAATGTAGTATTAGTATTGGATTTCATAAGTTCAACAATATGCGCGCCTTACAATCTAGTTACAGTTGCTTTAGCAACATTGTGATACTGGGTTCTTATTTTTTTTAATGTCATGTATAGAATTAATTAGCATAGTTTCTGTCTCCTGACACCCAAAGACATTCCAGTAAGAATTCGTAAAATGATTTGATTTCGAATTTTGGAGAGGAAACCGTGTCTCGATATACTTAATCGTAGCTTGACATACACCTTCAGCTCAGATGGACCATTGACTTAACGATAACGAAAATGAAGTATGTACCGGAATCTAAGATTTATATTGTGGGATGTACGTGATAGACTCGATGAGTCATCTCTACGGCAGAACTTAATATCCTTCCAATAAAATAGGAGGAATGTTATGCAGTTCTGTGTTTCGGGCAAATGGGCACTATAGCTAATGAAATTACTAAGAGTAACTAATATCTGTCGTCCTGAGACGGACGCAGGTCAGTATTAACGAAAATTTTGTTTATCACTGGACACAGATAGTAGTAGCCTTTAACAGTGCACCTTTGCTGGGCAGGCGTATCACTTACCATAATTTTAATAAGCTGGTACAGCTGTTAACTACAAAGCATGAAAAATGCAGCAGTGCCGTGTACAAAAATATTAGTAGGGTTTGCTTATTGATTGGCTATAAAATCTGTGCGAAGTCCTTAGGTACTAATTTGCCATTTAGCTTAAAGCGCTCTGCTGTCAAAAACAGTAGTTTTGTATTATATTGACAAAACTACTGTTTTTGACAGCAGAGCGCTTTAAGCTAAATGGCAAATTAGTACCTAAGGACTTCCTGAAATAAATATTGTATTGCACACAAATTTGAACTTATTAACAAATCATAGTGACATTTTAGTACAATGAAGGTGACGTTTATAAGTAGATATTTGTAGGTGCAGCTTAGACCTTGGTTTGCACTAGGTCTAACTGCAAAAGTCATCTGCTTTGACTTAACTCTACATTTATAGCTAAGATATGTTTAAAGAACACAGTTATAACATTTATACCCGTGTCTAAATTAGCCTATTATAATAATAACCCACTGGAGATATACAAAATCTTTTCGAACCATATTTCCGTTACACATAATTGTTGGAAGAAATCCGTTGTGGGCGCGTTATGTTTATTATATATTTCTCTGGAATTCGGTGATATGTGCCGTTAAAATTGCCATATGAATTGCTCAATACAATACTTCGTTATTAGGAATTATCACGGGATTATAACTTCGGCGGTGTAAGCTTTACAAATCCATTATTGGAGCTTTTCGTGCAAAGTGCTCGTGCACTCATAAATAAATATAATAACACCTTGCGTTCAGTCTCAATTTTCTGAGAATTTAGACTTGCCAAATATGTAATTATGAAATATGTAATTTTCACTCCATCCTGTTTAGAAATTTAATCAATAATGTAAAACTAAAGTAATGTTGCAATACGAGTACTCCAACTAATGTGTAATTTATTTTAAGTAAATAATTGCGTTCAAGACTATTATTCTACTTTTACAGTACAAAATGTGGGCTTATGTTTTTAAATGATATATATTTCAATTTAAAGAAAATAAAACATTTTTTTTTTTCGGAAAAAATCCATATCGTGTTAGTAGTTACATCCGGTAGTACTTCTTAATGAAAGCCTTAAAAAATATTTCGGATATATTCACAAACTGAAAATTTTTACGATTGTTCAAGTCATAAAAATTATATATTTGTATATATAATTTTTGTCAATGCTTCCCTTGTGAGCAAAAATTTTATTCAAAATTAAAGGTGCGATTTTCAGCAAATCTTCAAAAAAATTGGAGATCATACATTTAACCTAAATGTTTTTATTTACATTTAGAAGTTGAATTATATTATTGCAGTTCGCTATTTCATTATACTTGCATTGCTAGAACTCACAATGTTGACAGTTGCGAGAAACATACTTATTCATTAATGCGAATAACAGTTACGTAATGCGGCAGGCGCCACTAGTAGAAAATAACAAAAGGCCGCCATTCTATTAAAAATGATGCAAATATAGTAAATACCGTACCCAGATGATGGCAAAATGATAATCTTCAATAGATCTATACAATTGCCTTTAAAGAATGAAATACAACAGAAGTAACTCAATGGGATATGGACGCAATTTTTTGTTAGTATAAGAAATGTTTGACAATAAAAGTGTATTGTGCCAAATTTCCGGCGTGGACATGCAAAGTCAGAGTTCCGTATTCAGAAGATGCACTTAACAAAATGTTGATTATCAACCTCTGAGCGGTATTATGAAGTAATATACGTGTTACACAAAAAAGGAGCCCGAAGTTATGATCTAGATGAAATTTGGGGAAGTGACCTGTAAATGGAAATAGGCTTTTTGGCTAATTATAACTCGTCCTCCCCTAAATGGGGTGTGGAAGTTTGTATGGAGCATTTCGCGCAAATTTGTGAGGTAGAAAGATAAAAATTAAATAAATGGTATGCGTTCTAGCTGTCACTAAAAAAAATTGCTTCAACTTTNACGTCAAGCAGGTGGACCAAATATTTTTTTTTCTCGCAAATCCAATTGCCAGCAGGAACAGTGTAGCGGGACGCCCTTAGCTCGATGGAACGATGACTAAGCGAAAGTCGCGGTGAAGGCTGGATGAGAAAAACATAGGAGGGTCATTATTATTACAGCCAATGTCCACTACTAAACGAAGGCATCCCCTAATAATTTCCGCGCGAACCGATCCTTTACAGTTGACATCCATCTGCTACCCGCCACCAGGACCAATAGGGGAGACCATTTCGAGCACTGCAATAGGTTAAAGAGAAAAACAGCCTGTTCAGCCTTGTTCAAGTGCCCAAATCATAGTATTCAAGGAACATGCACTGAGTTCCATTCCTTAGAACGCAGTATGAATTTTAAACCAAAACGACTCGTGCGGATGAATGGCAAATTTCAGGTTGGAACGCGCGCCCACGTCTCGTGTCCGGGTGGCAAAATGGGACAAGAGGAATTAATTTTACTTACATTAAGCTTTTAAGTGACGTGTGCTTATCAATCGATGAATATACCTATTACTGTGGTTTGACAAAACACGTACATATTAGTATGTTTATCCGTTGTTTAGTACCCATAATACAGGCTTCACGCTTGGGGCTAGATGGCCCTGGGTGAATGTCAGTGGATATTTATTTTATTTATTTATATTATACATAGGAAACACTCATATCTCAATACAAATATATGTCCCTACGCTTTAATATAAGCGCTACCCGGGAATCGAACTCAGGACCCTTGGTGTAATAGCCGACGTCTCAACCATTACACCACATGGTCCATCAAATACAACACATTCATTGTAAAGGAATGTTACAATGTTACTTCTGTATGATTCACAACTAAATTTACAAATTATTTATTCCACTTGAAGTGGGAGGGACTTGTTAAATGCACGTTTCGTCAAACAATCGAAAAAACGGCCTTTAAATAGTCACACCTTTTATATTTTCAGGTAATTAATTATTGAATCTATTGATAAATACCCGTAATTATTCACATGCCATTTGCTAGCACACCCACAAGTTACTTCATACATTCATTGAACAATAGTCGATAAGTTAGTCCCGCAAGATTGAGCACAATTGAGACGTAGGTACACGTTACTGTACAACTAGTGAATGGGTTATTTTATAAAACATCTAACTAATCTAACTTAGAGCGTCGGTGGCTCAATGGTGTGGACTGTCGCCCTCGTACCGGGAGGGCTGAGGTTCAAATCCCGCCACGTACCAATGTGTTTTCGAATTTTTGAAAAATATATGTACGTTATCCGACGCTCTTACGGTGAAGGAAAACATCGTGAGGAAACCTTCATGCACGCCTGCTAAGAGATTCAAAGGTTGTGTGTGAAGTCGTCCAATCTGCACTGGGCCCGCGTGGACGACTAAGGCCTAATCACCCTATACGGGTAGGCTCATGCCCCTCGGTAGGGAAGTTTAATGAGCTGATGATAATGATGATAATGAAGAATGTAACTTCTCTTTATGATCTCTCTAATTCAGTGTTGTAGATAATAAGTTTTCGAAATTAAGAATAAACTAAGAATATAAGAATATTTTTTTCGTTATCAACTTATTTCAAGTAAAGTTATTTATAAGACAGCGAGAAAAACCTGTCTACATTTTTTTTTGCATGGCATTTGCTGCACTGCGACGTCACCGGCATATTATGATACACCATTGATCTTGAAAAGCGGATCACAAAAGATTGTTCACAACAATATGTCATGGCATTAATAAATAATAAATGGCACAATAATACGCCGTAACGTAGCAAACTATTGCCATTAATTACTGCCTGCTTAAACACTCAAACACAGCAAAACTACGAGTATACTAACAGAGTTTCTATTATAGCAGTATGTATAGGAGAAATAGGGTTACCCACAACGGGGATGGTCCCCGTTGTGGGTAACCCAATTTCTCGGTCATTTCACGGTCACGTTCATTTCGGTAAGTCCGTTGACCAATATGAGTATCCACTTACACTGAATCAAACGGTGATCTTAAATCAACGTACTGACGATTGCACCACAGAGGTAGTGAAACTCATTAAAGTAGTACTCACGGACATCCGAACCAGCTACTTCACAAATCGACTTAGTGCGTATTATGCCTGCAACATACATGTAATTATCTATGCAGCCCATGCCATTAATCTGTAGTTAAGAAGACATTGGGCATATTAGTAAATTACATAACAACACGAATGTTTTAAACCTTGGTCCAGTAACAAATTGGATTCCTACAAAAACCATACAAGAATCGCTACGCGGTTTTACCCGAGTAGTTCCCGTGAAGATTCGGGCATAATAAAGTTATTATGAAATCCATTAAGCTGTCGAGACGTGAAGAAGTAACAAACATACACTCATAATATTAATATGATGTATGACAGGAAAGGTGTCGACGATTACCATTCTAAGATAATAGTCGTACTGACCAAGCAGAACTAAAGAGAGAAAAGGTGGGTAGGTAGTTGAGATGTTTTGGTCCCATTCGATCATCAACCGTAATAATAGTTGCTTTCTTGCGCAACTTTCAATCGAAAGCGAAAGCTATTGCCATCTATCCTTAATTTAATCCTAACTTACATAGTCTTTTTTATTTGTTATAGAAATCTATATATATCCAAAATATAAGCAGCAACGATAAAAACGATAATACAGTAAAATTAAACATAGTTAAGTAGAGACTAAATAAAAACACGTGTTGAATGCACTGTGATGTGATTGTCTCAAATTGCTTAGAACTACTCTTATATATAAACTTAATACATATGTCAGGGAGGTTTTACACACTACAATGGAACAAAACTTGTTTATCCTTGTCTCGTGATCAGAGTGATGTTGACTCTACTTTTAAAAGACACTTCAATTGATTGACCAGTTTACTAAAGGAATAAGTTCATTGGCCGTATCGGTAGCGGGTACGCATGTCATATCGATTAAAATGATTAACATTCGAATAGAAACACGCATCGATGGGCACTTCATTCGATGCATTCTTAATACAAGCTATTATATTATTATTGTTGACTATAGTTACCAATTTTTTAATCAAGGATAAATATGCTATGAAACTTTGGATTTGGTGTAGAGGAATTTAAATTTAAAAGCAATAATTATATTATTTTAAATATTTTATTTGAAATATATATAATATATATATATATATATATATATATATATATATATATATATGATTTTAATAACATTGTACCTAGGTCAAGTTTGACCATAAGAAAACTGTCAGTGGTTATTCTGTCTATTTGAATGTTACAAAAACGACTGAAAGGATTTAATGCAATAATAAAATAGATAATTCAAAATTAGACAAAAAAAAAACTATGTCGGTTTTTCAACGTTATTTCAGAAAAAAAATTTAACCTAAGTGATAGCTGGTAGCAAAGTTTGTAGAAACTTTATGTTCATAAAGTTGTTCAAAAGTAGCCTTTATATTTTCCTTTGGAGTATAGTATTAATAAGATATTTAGCAAGTGGGACGATTCCTATATACGTAAGGCTAGCATTTCACCTTCAGCTTCGCCCACAGTTTCCGAAGAATCCATTAAATAAACCAAAAGTAATAGTTTATTAATTTTTTACTTATCATCATAGGGAAAACGATTCTAATAAAGCATTCAACACTCATTTGGCATTTACTTTAATCGCTGTTAGCTGCTGACGGCTTTCATAGCAGAAGTGGCGAGTACATACGGCCTCAAGTGTTTAAACATAATATAACGAATATATTTGCATCCTAGAGAAATTTGAAAATCCGAAACAGAAGACTTTTATTTTAAAAAATGCCAATGATTTCGATTTCACCTTGTATACCACAAAATTATGTGTATGTAATCATAGTTATCATGTATTATGAGTTAATATTCGTAATCGTTGTATGTATTAGCTCTGATTGAATACCGATAAATCACGTAATGGATGAATATGTTTAGTACTGGAACGACCGGAATGTGGCGTGGTTTCGCAAAACATCAACCTACACGCTTACAACGTTTGACACGCAGTCATCACACTGTATACCAGGGTCTTCTTACCGACATCTCTTATCTTATCACAGTATTAGAATAATTTTGCTTCGCCTTTTCTGGAACAAAAATGCTGACGTATCATTATAATACATACAGCTTTAAAAGACAACTGTTACCCCCAGGTCCTCAATAACTACTGATTTACTCGACATTACGATACCATTACGACACTTTTACAATCCAACTGTTTTGGTATTCCGATAGAACTTTAATGTTAATGTAAATAATTATGTTTTACAAATTTTAAACAATTCAAAGTAAAAATACCCTAATATCCTAGTTTTTGAGACATAATCATAGAAGCTTTGTCGTTCATAAGTGCTTTTATAAGCCTTATTTGATTTAATGTATTTTGACTTTGATTTGATATTAAGAGTTCTATTAGAAAGGTCCTAAATTAACATTTGAAACAACAACAAGCAACTCACCAATAAAACGAAACAAAAGCACTGATTATTTCATTTGAATTTATGTATAAAGAACCTTTTAACCACAGAATTAATTTTTCTCTTATTATTAATTCTGTGCTTTTAACCAATCCCTTTCTTAAAACCTTTTTAAAACTGGATACCAATAGATTTCGTTTTGACTCTGCGATATACAACCCATCTGCGACGTTTGTAAATTCGCATTCTTTATTTATAAATAATAAATAAACGTGTCATAAGTACATAGTTCTTTATCAAGCAAAAGATCGCTTAGTAACACTTTAATCTGCTTTACGTGGCTTCCGCCTATGTGATATTTCGACGACCTTCGCAGAGGCGTGAATGCTGAATACAATAATTTGCGTAGACCAAGTACCTTTGGCGATGGTACGCCGTAGAAACTATGCAGTACGAAGTGTACTCCAATGATACCGACACACTGTTTCTATTCAATAAGCTTAAACAAATAAGATCGCATAGATTTATCTTTCGTGGTATCGTTATACTTTTAATGATTATTGATTTTATCGATTGTTAAAAATTAAATGTGATTACTTTCGACGGATAACGTCTTCGTTCTTTTACTCATCAATATCCTTTTATGCCTTATCCGCTTAGAATATTATGGCTTCTCGTTGAATTCGCTCGACATTATCAGCTCATTACACGTCCTCATCGAGGCGCACGGATCTACCCGTATAGGCCTGAGTCGTCCACGCAATCCCAGTGCGGATTGGTTAACTTTGCGCACAACCTTTGAATCTATTCGTAGGCGTAGGCAGGTTTCCTCACGATGTATTCCTTCACCGTAAGAGCGTCGGATAAACGTTCATATTATATGTGGTGGGATTTGAACCCTCTAGTGCGGAACAGTCGACACTTAAATAAACAAAATAATAAAAATCCACCGACGTTCACACTGAGCCCATTTTTAAGCAAGAAGCTTGTACCATGCATACAATGCTTGTTTAAATATATACAAATTGCACATACAAACACCCAAACCAATACAAACGAACATACAAATGTTTCTATTGTCCCGGAATCGAAATCATCCCGTAATGTCGGAAGCTGTGGTAAACACTATCCATATAAGTTGTGAGTACGTTTATTGTTTTAGAGTTCGAGTGGCATACGCGAGAGACTATCGTGGGAACCCACATCATCAAACGCATCAAGGCTAAATCTCGTATACTATTGACTGTTTCATATGTTATTAAATCCTTATGGCAAGAACAGGCTGGTGAATAACGACCTCCATATAGTGAGAAAATGCTAAACATATATTTCCTCAGTATGTATGTATCACAGACATCTGAATATACAAATCGACTGGACAAGCCGCCAAGTTTATAGGCAGTCCCAGTGTCGCAATTTCTTTTCGGTTCTTACCTGTGACAAGTTATTATATTTCTTGGTAAATTTACTGATTCATTGCGATGATAGCATGTTACAATTGCACAGGATGGCATTTTGGGAAAAAACGGTAATTTCTTCTAATATTCGTGCGTCTTGACTCGTTTCACAGAGCGTAAACTGGCAGCCAGTGTATGCTCGTTGAGCTTACATTTGTCGCACTCAAAAACGCGGCTTGCCCCATCTCCTGTATTGGGAAATCTGTGGTATGTATCTAAATATTATAAAGTTCCTCGTTAACTTTAAGTTTTTATACTATTTATATACTGCTGATCTACAAACAAATTTTGTATTGCAAGAAAAGAGCCATTCGTGCTACATACGGCCTTAAATCACGTGTCTCACTTAGAGAATTATTTAAACAAATTAATATTTTAACATTGCCATCTCAGTACATTCTTGACTGTGTCATCTATGTACACAAAAATTTACATGTATTTTCAAAAAAGTCAGATAATCATAGTTTGAACACTAGGAACAAACACAATCTTGCAGTTCCAAATCTCAGATTGCATAAGGTCGGGAACTCATTGTGGGTTTAAGCATTAAACTATTTAATAAGCTACCACAAAATATAATTTATTTACCCCTGCATAAGTTTAAGTCTCATGTAAAGTCGATTTTAATAAAAAAAGATTACGTATTGAAGATTATATAAATGATAAAAACTCATGGACATGTTGATCTCCACGCCTGCACTACTTTTGTTAATTTATTAACTGCTTAATAGTACTTTTGTAGATTATTATATTTTTACCAATACATAATATATAAAAATGTAAATTTAATTGCTTTATATAATTATTTTGATTACAAATGATTTTGAATTAAACACAATTTTTTTGAAAAGAGTAACTACTGAGTTTCTTGCTGGTTTCTTCTCAGTGGAAAACTACCTCCCGAACCAGTGGTAGCTTCATTTGACATTCATAAGTGTTCTTTAAGGACCTAAACTGAATAAACACTTTTCATTTCATTTCATACGGAATAAGTTATATTTTAGGAGAAGGAACTCAGTACAGTTGCCAACTTTTGACGTAAAGATTTCAATTAGTAGAATCTAGTAATTTGCCTGTCCGTAAAATGTTATATTTATTTATATTTATTTATTTATAAACTTTATTGCACATAAATACAAAGTATGAACTTAATGCCGAATAGCATTAAACATAATGTATATAAAGTATAATAAAAATATAGCGAGTGAAAATAGATAAGTAAACTATTCAATCTGCTGTCATCATACAGCATAAAAATACGCATTCCCTTATACCAAGAATTCATTCTTACATATTAGGTATAAATATTAGAGACAAAGCTGATAGATCAAAAGACATATTCAAAGTAACTTGATTTATGACCGGTGTTTTGTGTATAATACTTTAGTATAATCATCTTAGTATTTATTTGTCATGGTCACGCGACACCAATGACTGCCACGATACAAGGCTATGGTAACTAAATACTGAATAGATATAATGCAATATAATCCAGTAGCTCGTTTCACCAACAAACAAACTTCACCAGAAATAACTTCTTACTTATTTTGTTCCTTTGATCAATCAATGCGATTTGTTACCCTCATGTTATATATATTGTTTGCTGTTAATATTTAAAATAAATAATTAATAATACTTTGGCCTTTTATCTTGATTGAAGGATTTTTTTATTATGTAACGTCGAAATCTCGAGTAACGAGAATTGGGTTAGTTTATTTGTAAAATAACCATAATAAGCTTATGCTACTACATACAATTTTATTTGTCATACCATACATATATACAGCAACAGGTGAGGTCTCTAGTATCACTGGAGATTTGTTCAGCATAGGAAATAAATGAGCAATGATAAAGTTTAACAGGAAATAATAAAATCTAAATATCTAAGGAAAGGGACGAACCTTGTTATGTATTATTAAATGTATTGTTTTCTGAATAAGACTTACCCGGACTGTATGCATTAACTAACTAGTGTACATATTAAGAAAACATATTAATGAGTATAATTTTACGAGTGATAGACATTACATTAGGTAAGGATTTATGACTAAAATCAAAGAACTACATAAAAATCATTACGCTTATGTAAGAATAACTAAAGTTACTGGTTATGCCTGCACTGTGTCCCAATGTAGTATTAGTATTGGATTCATAAGTTCAACAATATGCGCGCCTTACAATCTAGTTACAGTTGCTTTAGCAACATTGTGATACTGGGTTCTTATTTTTTTTAATGTCATTTATAGAATTAATTAGCATAGTTTCTGTCTCCTGACACCCAAAGATATTCCAGTAAGAATTCGTAAAATGATTTGATTTCGAATTTTGGAGAGGAAACCGTGTCTCGATATACTTAATCGTAGCTTGACATACACCTTCTGCTCAGATGGACCATTGACTTAACGATAACGAAAATGAAGTATGTACCGGAATCTAAGATTTATATTGTGGGATGTACGTGATAGACTCGATGAGTCATCTCTACGGCAGAACTTAATATCCTTCCAATAAAATAGGAGGAATGTTATGCAGTTCTGTGTTTCGGGCAAATGGGCACTATAGCTAATGAAATTACTAAGAGTAACTAATATCTGTCGTCCTGAGACGGACGCAGGTCAGTATTAACGAAAATTTTGTTTATCACTGGACACAGATAGTAGTAGCCTTTAACAGTGCACCTTTGCTGGGCAGGCGTATCACTTACCATAATTTTAATAAGCTGGTACAGCTGTTAACTACAAAGCATGAAAAATGCAGCAGTGCCGTGTACAAAAATATTAGTAGGGTTTGCTTATTGATTGGCTACAAAATCTGTGCGAAGTCCTTAGGTACTAATTTGCCATTTAGCTTAAAGCGCTCTGCTGTCAAAAACAGTAGTTTTGTCAATATAATACAAAACTACTGTTTTTGACAGCAGAGCGCTTTAAGCTAAATGGCAAATTAGTACCTAAGGACTTCCTGAAATAAATATTGTATTGCACACAAATTTGAACTTATTAACAAATCATAGTGACATTTTAGTACAATGAAGGTGACGTTTATAAGTAGATATTTGTAGGTGCAGCTTAGACCTTGGTTTGCACTAGGTCTAACTGCAAAAGTCATCTGCTTTGACTTAACTCTACATTTATAGCTAAGATATGTTTAAAGAACACAGTTATAACATTTATACCCGTGTCTAAATTAGCCTATTATAATAATAACCCACTGGAGATATACAAAATCTTTTCGAACCATATTTCCGTTACACATAATTGTTGGAAGAAATCCGTTGTGGGCGCGTTATGTTTATTATATATTTCTCTGGAATTCGGTGATATGTGCCGTTAAAATTGCCATATGAATTGCTCAATACAATACTTCGTTATTAGGAATTATCACGGGATTATAACTTCGGCGGTGTAAGCTTTACAAATCCATTATTGGAGCTTTTCGTGCAAAGTGCTCGTGCACTCATGTAATAAATATAATAACACCTTGCGTTCAGTCTCAATTTTCTGAGAATTTAGACTTGCCAAATATGTAATTATGAAATATGTAATTTTCACTCCATCCTTTTAGTGAAATTTAAATCAATAATGTAAAAACTAAAGTAATGTTGCAATACGAGTACTCCAACTAATGTGTAATTTATTTTAAGTAAAATAATTGCGTTCCAGAACTATTATTCTACTTTTACAGTACAAAATGTGGGCTTATGTTTTTAAATGATATATATTTCAATTTAAAGAAAATAAAATATTTTTTTTTTCGGAATAAATTCCATATCGTGTTAGTAGTTACATCCGGTAGTGCTGCTTAATGAAAGCCTTAAAAAATATTTCGGATATATTCACAAACTGAAAATTTTTACGATTGTGCAAGTCATAAAAATTATATATACAATGTCAATGCTTCCCTTGTGAGCAAAAATTTTATTCAAAATTAAAGGTGCGATTTTCAGCAAATCTTCAAAAAAATTGGAGATCATACAATTTAACCTAAATGTTTTTATTTACATTTAGAAGTTGAATTATATTATTGCAGTTCGCTATTTCATTATACTTGCATTGCTAGAACTCACAATGTTGACAGTTGCGAGAAACATACTTATTCATTAATGCGAATAACAGTTACGTAATGCGGCAGGCGCCACTAGTAGAAAATAACAAAAGGCCGCCATTCTATTAAAAATGATGCAAATATAGTAAATACCGTACCCAGATGATGGCAAAATGATAATCTTCAATAGATCTATACAATTGCCTTTAAAGAATGAAATACAACAGAAGTAACTCAATGGGATATGGACGCAATTTTTTGTTAGTATAAGAAATGTTTGACAATAAAAGTGTATTGTGCCAAATTTCCGGCGTGGACATGCAAAGTCAGAGTTCCGTATTCAGAAGATGCACTTAACAAAATGTTGATTATCAACCTCTGAGCGGTATTATGAAGTAATATACGTGTTACACAAAAAAGGAGCCCGAAGTTATGATCTAGATGAAATTTGGGGAAGTGACCTGTAAATGGAAATAGGCTACTTTTTGGCTAATTATAACTCGTCTCCCTAAATGGGGTGTGGAAGTTTGTATGGAGCATTTCGCGCAAATTTGTGAGGTAGAAAGATAAAAATTAAATAAATGGTATGCGTTCTAGCTGTCACTAAAAAAAATTGCTTCAACTTTTATCAGAAATCCGTCCCCAAACCTTAAGAGGTGGGAAATTTTATATGGGACCTTTCGCAGTTTTTAATATAGGCTCAAAATCGATGAAAAGACGTATAATATCGTCTACAGCGCAACCAGGAACGGAAAACCGTGTTACCACGAATTTAACGCGAGCGAAGCCGGGGCAAAAAGCTAGTACTCGCATATTAGGCGTTAGTGTAAGGAACTAGAACTTTCAGTGGCTGTGTCGTACCAAAGTTGATCACGTTATTCAGAAAAACGTTTTGAATTAGACGTGTGGCATGGCGACGGTACCCTAAAAAAGCGGCGCCGGCGCATAAGCGGCGTATTACATTTGTGCAAACGCCAGATTTACGACTGGCGCGACGTCTGGCTGACGCATT